>CM043112.1:33968672-34246784 GCA_023701765.1 Hylyphantes graminicola
TAAGTATTTTTCATACCAAGCTTTTAATCCACACCCATAAGTATTTTTTTAAGATACTTCAGTCAGTATAAGTTACGTCAACTCATACCTATAATTTCATTTTATTAGAGTGCATAATTTTAGTGAGTCAATCTAAAATCAAACCGTAAATTTGCGACTATTTTATGGTATCGTATATAAACCATCGCCTAACCCCTCAATGAAGTTGCTGTTGGGGCGCCCTGGTGGTGTCAGTGTCTTGATCTACGATCGGAAAGGTCCACATCTATTCCCTGGGTCGCTGAAAACCAACCGACTTTATGCAGATTACGTGCTTGTTAAATCTGTTGAAAATCGTGTGGGCGGTCATTTCGTAGTTTCCCACGGGTACAGGTTCCTGGAGACTATTTCCAACCATTTCGGGGACATTTCAAATTGTGGAGGTGGCGCTCGATAGATGGCAGCATCTGTCACGTATATGTGTGCATGTGAGTGTGTTGTGACTGTCTTACTTGACGAAGGTTTATAAGTGGCTATCTGGGCAAGCACACAAGCCTGAAAATATGTGTATGCTAACCAACCAACCTTAATGGAGGTTTTCTCTTAAATTTCTAAAATTTCAAAAGTTTTCTTTTTTAAGTATTGTTTTGTTTATTTCAAAGTCATTTCAATTAGCAAAATCAATTTTGACAGAAGATTATGTAAGAATTTTCAAAAATTGAGCCAAACTATCAAAGAAATATTTTTCATTTTTGTTTTTAAAGGTTTATACGTGATATTTTTCATGATGTCTGATGTTAGTGAATGTTGATATTTCAGAAAAAATATTCATTAAAAGATAATCGAAGACAAAAATGTCCGACGAGTAATATCCCGCGTAAGGGAGTGCACTTTAAATATCCTTCAAAGTCCTAACGCTGCGTACGATGTCACCCTTAACGATGCGTTTAGGTGCCAATTCCAGGTGTCGGCATCGTCACATAAAAACTGTTGCTAAAAAATACGACGTACGTCCGTCGCCAATAGCCCTCAAGTAGCTCTAATGCGACAGTAATTCAAGCCTAACCTAACACCCCTTTTAATGTTAAACCTTTTGTCATATTTGATCCATAATATGTAACAACCTAGCTAGCCTAGGTCTACACTGGATCTGACCAAAACATCTCATCCTAATATCCTTGCAAAACTTTACCCCGCGGCAGTACCTGTAATAGCTCAATCATAATATGCAACGTGGCCGTCAGTATAACCCTAGCAAAGCCGGTCGCATCGTAGTTCGTCAAAGGGACTTATGATTATAATTGGTATATCACCCATTATAAAACAGATGATCATAATATTGATACGACTTTATTTAAAACTGAAACCTACTTGAGTTAATAATTAAATAAGTGAGCCTTTATGCAAAAAAAAGGAACCTTTATGCATATTTTAACCTTAACCAAAAGTATTTTAAAATAGAACTACGTCATTGCATTTGAATTCTTTAGCAATGGATATACAAGTGTTACTTCCATTTTTGTTACCGATCTTCCGGGACTTAGACATATACATTCGTCAAAATGAGTACTACTAAATTTTTTAAACCACATATTATGGATCAAATATGACTTAATCCAGACTACAAATTAGCTTGCCCAGATCCACTTTGGATCTCACCAAAACAACACATCCTAATATCCTTGCAAAACTTTACCCACTGTACCTGGAATAGCTCAATCAATTATGCACCGGGCCGTCATGAACCTAACAAAGCCGTCCAGCGGAGTCGTCAATGGATTGTTTACTTCGTATATACTTTAAAGAAATTTCTGGTGACACTTTATTTAAAACCAAAATACACTTATAGATAATAATAGATGAAATTTTTACGCATATCTCTACCGTAATCTGCAGTATTTCAAACTAAACCTATGTAATTTAACTATAATTTCGGTGTACAAACATTGCTAATTTTGTTCACATTTTTTGCCATTATATCAGATTTTTATGTGAACCAAGATATTTACATTTGTTTTTGTCAAAATGAATTATACATTTCTTAAACCTTTATACATATTTTACCTGGGACTGGACCAAGTCAGACAACAACATACTTTGGATCTAACCAAAATAACACATCCTAATATCCTTGCGAAACTTCACCCACTGTACCTGGAATAGCTCAATCAATTATGCACCGGGCCGTCATTAACTTAACAAAGCCGTCCAGCGGAGTCGTCAATGCACTGTTGATATTGTATATACCTTTTACAGATTTCATTTTTTGTAGGACTTTATTTAAAACTGAAACCTACTTGAGTTAAATAATAAAATAAGTGAACCTTTATGCATATGTTAACCTTAACCAACATTGTCTTAAAATAGAACTACGTCATTGCATTTTAATTCGCTGTCAATGTGTGTACAAGTGTTACGTCCATTTTCGTTACCGATCTACCGGAACTAAACATAAACTGAGACATATACGTTCGTCGAAATTAGACTATACTACATACATTTTTAAACATTTATACATAGTATGGATCAAATATGACTAAGTCAGAAAACAACCTAGCTGTTTCAGATCTTTGGATCTTACCAAAACAACACATCCTAATTTCGTTGCGAAACTTCACCCACTGTACCTGAAATAGCTCAATCAATTATGCACCGGGCCGTCATTAACTTAACAAAGCCGTCCAGCGGAGTCGTCAAAGGACTGTTGATATTGTATACACCTTTTACAGATTTCATTTTTGGTAGGACTTAATTTAAAACTGAAACCTACTAGAGTTAAATAATAAAATAAGTGAACCTTTATGCATATGTTAACCTTAACCAACATTGTCTTAAAAGAGAACTACGTCATTGCATTTTAATTCGCTGTCAATGGATATACAAGTGTTACGTCCATTTTCGTTACCGATCTACCGGAGCTAAACATAAACTGAGACATATACGTTTGTCGAAATGAGACTATACTTCATACATTTTTAAACATTTATACATAGTATGGATCAAATATGACTTAGTCAGAAAACAACGTAGCTGTTTCAGATCTTTGGACCTCACCAAAACAACACATCCTAATTTCGTTGCGAAACTTTACCCACTGTACCTGAAATAGCTCAATCAATTATGCACCTGGCCGTCATAAACCTAACAAAGCCGTCCAGCGGAGTGACCGTCCAATGGACTGCTGATCACGTATATATTTTAAAGAAATTTCTTTTGACACTTTATTTAAAACCAAAATACACTTATAGTTAATAATAAACACAATTTGTAGGCATATATCTACCGTAATCTACAGTATTTCAAACTAAACCTATGTTATTTAACTATAATTTCGGTGTACAAACATTGCTAATTTTGTTCACATTTATTGCCAATATATCAGAATTTTATGTGAACCAAGATATTTACATTTGTTTTTGTCAAAATGAATTATACATATCTTAAACCTTTATACATATTTTACCTGGGACTGGACCAAATCAGACAACAACATACTTTGGATCTAACCTAAACAACACATCCTAATATCGTTGCGAAACTTCACCCGCTGTACCTGAAATAGCTCAATCAATTATGCACCGGGCCGTCATTAACTTAACAAAGCCGTCCAGTGGAGTCGTCAATGCAACTTTATTTAAAACTGAAACCTACTTGAGTTAAATAATAAAATAAGTGAACCTTTATGCATATGTTAACCTTAACCAACATTGTCTTAAAATAGAACTACGTCATTGCATTTTAATTCGCTGTCAATGGATATACAAGTGTTACGTCCATTTTCGTTACCGATCTACCGGAACTAAACATAAACTGAGACATATACGTTCGTCGAAATAAGACTATACTACATACATTTTTAAACATTTATACATAGTATGGATCAAATATGACTAAGTCAGAAAACAACTTAGCTGTTTCAGATCTTTGGATCTTACCAAAACAACCCATCCTAATTTCGTTGCGAAACTTCACCCACTGTACAGCTGTGGAAATAAAAAAGTACCCACTTGAGGTTATTTCATCCGTTAGTCACCCTATAGAATCGGACCTTTTTGAGATTGTGTACAATTAACATTCTGATTAAATTGCACGATACAAAATTTTCATAAGGGGCCGTCTTCATATTAAAAATATCACGAACTTTGAAATTTCCAATGGCAACACCCAATTTTAATAACTTAGAAATGTTAAGCACTCTTGAAAACTCTTAGTTCCAAGTTTTTGTTACATTTGGATGAATATTTGACGAGTTATTTAATCGAATCGTTTGTGGACCTTTTGGGGACCATCTCTAAAATGACAAGCAAGCATGCATGCAAGGTCGTCTTTATTTATCAAATCACACGTAATCTTATACACAGTCCCCTAAAGGGTAATTAAAAAGTATTTTGTGATTTACTCAGCAAATTATGAATAAAAATTTTTAAAAATTGGGATTTCGCTTAAACTTCCTGTCTTAAATTTATTTCTTTAAAAATATTAAGGGGTTTCTATTCATATTTTTTTAAAAAATTAATATAATAATTATTTAAAAATATAAAAATTGTTTTAAATACCTCAATATTGAGTGCATTTTGTTTGGGTTATTATAATTTCTTTTCAGTAAAAAATTCGTTTCCATATCTTAATTATTTATAGATTGGGATAGTTTTTTATATGCAACTCATTTAGCATTATGGGACCTAAACTTTGCACGTCTCTAACTCCCATAATAATGCTTAAAAACTAACAAAATTTGGCATTTCGTATTAACATAGGTCATAGATTTGAAATATGGACTCAAAAAGGGGTGTTACTATTGGAAATTTTAAAGTTAGTAGCATTTTTAATATGAAGATGGCCCCTTATGCAAATTTTGTTTCATGCAATTAACTCAGAATGTTAATTGTTCAAAATGTCAAAAAGGTCCGATTCTATAGGATGACTAACGGCCAAAATAACCTCAAGTGGGTACTTTTTTATTTCCACAGCTGTACCTGAAATAGCTCAATCAATTATGCACCGGGCCGTCATTAACTTAACAAAGACGTCCAGCGGAGTCGTCAATGCACTGTTGATCTCGTATGCACCGTCTGTGGACGTAACGCTAGCGGTCAAGCCACGGTGGGCGCTTGCATTTATTAAAACAAATAGATTACCGAGGGGAATCGACTAAAAGAGTTTGGGTGGACTTTTGGGGGATGATAACGCCGCTGTGGTTTTAGCATGTTCTTTTAAGTTACCGGGAATGTGTTGTTCCTTGGATTTTCTTAAATATTTTCGGCTGATTTAACGGCCTTTATTTTAAACTTTGTAAACAATTTTGACCTTGTATAAATGAGTCTTGCTTTTTTAATGCAATGTTTCTTTTTTTTTATATGATCTTCTTCTTTAACTTTCTATTTGTAGTTACTAGCTTCCTTGCACAAAAATATTGGATGTGGGCACAGCCCGACTTACAACTTTAGGTACCCTATTCACCAGTTAATTTGTAGACCCCAAACGTATCTCTATAAATGTTCATGTGTATGTTTCACATCCCACTTTGCATCAAAAGAGCAGTATTAATTTGCTTGAAATACATATTCAATCCTTAACCCTTTCAGTCCCAGTGATGCCATTTGGCATCATCACATTCAATATTTTTTTTCTAAATGTTTATGCCCCGTTATGACATCCAAACACACATTATTCGATTCTTCACACTCTGTTCTATTAGACAATATTTTACATTAATCTAATTAGAAATCAGAACTACTATTTTTTTTATTAAGAAAATAGCTAACAAGCGTTTCACCTGATTTTTGAAAAGTTCACTTCAGTTCCTCATATTTAAAACGCAATTTAAACTATTTCGGTTAAAATAATTATAATTTTTTTTGATAATATGGTCAGATGCCTCAAAATATATAGCTCGAAGGATTTTTAGGTAATATATATATATTTATTTTGTTGTTATCCACAGTTAAAAAATTTTGGCATTATTTCAAAAACCATATAAAAAATTAAAATGAATTTTTTTTCTTATGGAAATCTTATATTTGACCCAAAATAAGCTTATTTTGGGAATATCAGATGTTTCTGTAGTGTAGTAAATTTTTGGGACTGAAAGGGTTAAAATTGATTCGGTTTTATGTGTTTGGTCAGAGACCCGCTTATAAACCTTTCGTCAAGTAAGACAGACACATGAAGAATTTTTACTGTCACAGATAGAGAAATTACACCCTGGGCGAGGGAAGGAATCGAGCCCGCACCCGGTACAGTGCGCATACTTTTATCGGAGGCAGCTATCCTAACCACTCTGGCCCAAATTGGCGGTACTAAAGCCATTGCAAACCAATGTACAGTACAGGCAACGGAAACCGCAAACAACTGTGCCCCTGCCAAAACTAGCCAACCCCAACCCTAGATACACAAAGAGGCCATTGCCAAAATTAACGCTGGCTAGTCTATTAAAGTATAATGGAAACGGTAACAGAGTTGGGTTATTTTATGCATTCATAAACACTGGGAGCTAGGCCTACTTTGTGAACCCTCCTAGTATGGAGGACTCACGCGCTAATGTTTTAATGCACATCGGATAGTTTTGGAGTATGATTGAGTGATTATAATAGAGTTATTAAGTATTTATGTGTATTTTTGTTGAAGTTAACGATTGTAGGCGTGAGGTTTAGGGTGTAATTTGATGGGGTTGTTGGTTGCGGTTATGATTTATATGTTTGGCTAATGGGTAAAAAGTATTGTTTTTTTAGTTTTTGACAGGAAATGAAGCTTTTGTAGTGTCCGATTCGGTTAGAGAGGAATGTTAATGCTCATTTTACAAATTACTTGACAGTTTTATTCAATTTAGTTTTTTATTTTTAGCTGTTAGTAAGTTAGGGGAAAGTAGTATAAATTGACAAAAATAGAATTTCTCCTCATAGGGGGGAGATGACAATTTCCTCATAGGAGATGACAATTACCAGTCCCTTCGAATGTAATTTTTGGACTTAAAACACTCATTTGTTAACGAAAAATAACTTCAGCATCATGCTTTTCTTGAAAAATAGCTGAAACACAACTAAACTATTAATGTGCAATTCTAAGCTGTAAGAATTCTACGAGAAAAGTAACTCCCAAAATGTATATCACACTACAGTACTTATGCATCACACTACAGTAATTACAATTTAAATGAATCACAAGATTTTTTTTTTTTTTTGTATCGAATGATAACATATTTGCAGCAAAAGTAAGTATGGTTGTGAATATAGCATGATATCAATAGTTATGACTTAATTTCCGAATGTATCTTTAAAAAGCATAACCTTGAGCTTATTTTCCACGTTACATTACACCAAAAAATGGCAAGTTATGAATGACCCAATTAGCAATATCAGTTCCCTTACCTTTTCTTATACATTGCAACTCCATTAACCGTAAGAAGATGGTCTCATACGAGTCAAGTAAGTGTGCAATTCACCTCCATTATTGTGACGTAATGTTTCTTCGTAATATTAAGGGTTAATGTAGCCCTCATATCCCGAAAGCCATAATTGTTGAGTTACACTCTTAAAACAAAAGAGTGAAATCCACTCCAGTTGGAGAAGTGCATTTTCGACACTGGAAATGAGTGAATATTAACTCAGACTGAGTTAAAATCACTCGTTTGGAGTGATCCTGTCAGAGGTTTAACACACAAAGGATCCACTCCAAAAGAAGAAGTGCATTTTCCGGACTGGAGGAGTGAAAATTAATCCGACTAAGTTAAAATAGCTCGTTCGTTTTAAGAGTGTAGAATGAACTATTAGACAGAAATTTGTCAGATTTTATACACTCTTAAAAAAAAAGAGTGAAATCCCTTCCAGTAGGAGAAGTGCATTTTCGACACTGGAAAGGAGTGAATATTAACTCAGACTGAGTTCAAATCACTCGTTTGGAGTGATGCTGTCGGACTTTTAACACACAAAGGATCCACTCCTCTAGGAGAAGTGCATTTTTCAGACTGGAGGAGTGAAATTTAACTCAGACTGAGTTAAAATCGCTCTTTCGTTTTAAGAGTGTACTGTTCAAGGGTGGGGGGAGGATGCGCGAAGACACTACTAGAAAAAGGTTTTAAGCAGTATATTTTTGAAGAAAATGCTCATCTCTCTGATGCAAAAGGCAACCGTTATACGAATCATAATTCAATACTTCAATACTTCATACATCAATATTTATTCTCTTCGAAACAATCCAAAAACAACACGTATCAATGTAAATGCAACTATTAAATATTCGTTCGATTCGAGCTAAACTAATTTTCAGCGCCTGATTTATGTGTAGATGCATGTGGTAAAACACGTGTCATCAGAAGAAGAAAAATTCCTCATTTTAATGTTGCTTATATTTCCCAAATATCGTCTAATATATTTCTCAACTATCGTCTAATCTCTAAACTTTAAATCCAGCTTAAATCACCAGGATGTTCTGGTTTCACAAACCACCTACAACTAATAATTTTCTTATACATTGCACCTCCATTAACCAAAAAGAAAATTGCCCTATATGAGGCAAGTAAGTGTGCCATTCACTTCCATTAATGTGACATATTGTCCCTCCGTCCTATTACGGGTTAATGTAGCCCTCACCTCTGGAAATCTCGAAAACCATAATTGTTGAGTTGGAATGTTGAAAAAAATATAACCTATTCGACTGAAATTTGTGAGATTATATAAGAGTTTTTCCGGAAAAGTTGCCTTAAACAGCATCAATGCCATACTCTTATTACAAAGATTTTTTAAAATTCGCTTTCGTATAATTTAATTTTTCCCATCTAAAATTATTCCGGGCTATTATAAAGAAGGTTAAATAATATATTCCACAAGTGGAACGTTGGCGTAAAAAGGTTAAACCAATTTTCAGCGGCTGATTTATGTGTAGGTGCATGTGCTAAAACACGTGTGCGTTACTTGACTGTGGTTCTAAAATACGACGCCCGTCGCCAATAGCCCTCGTGTGGGTCTAGACTCTAGCGCGACGATAATTCAAACTCAACTCGACTCAAAACACATTTGATCAGAAAAAAAATCCTCATTGGAAAATATATTTTCCAAATATCGTTATAATCTCTAAAATTTAAATTCAGCTTAAATCACCAGTAGGATGTTTCGGTTTCACAAACCGTCTACAACTAATAATTTTCTTATACATTGCAACTCCATTAACCAAAAAGAAAATTGCCCTATATGAGGCAAGTAAGTGTGCCATTCACTTCCATTAATGTGACATATTGTCCCTCCGTCCTATTACGGGCTAACGCACCGGGCCTCTCTTGGGTGTACCTAAGGGCAGAACTACGATTTAGGGTGACGCGTGATCTATTAGGTCCGCCTCGGTATTTGCTCTTTCGGCGGTTATGTGGATTTATGGTGTGGTGAGGCAAGTTTTCCGAAAGGGTGAATAGCTAATTGGTAGTTTTGTGTTATGTAGTTTGTAGCATCTTTAGTTTGGAGTGTTGTACATTTAAATTTTTCGAAAGAGAAAAGTTAGTTTGAAAGGAATTATTGCATCTTTCTAAGTTTATTTCAATTGACTTGCCAATAAATCCTTGTCTCATGATAAAACCGTATTCGACCCGTGATCTATTAGGTCCTCGGTATTTGCTCTTTGGTGGCGGTTATGTGGATTTATGGTGTGGTGAGGCAAGTTTTCCGAAAGGGTGAATAGCTAATTTGTAGTTTTGTGTTATGCAGTTTGTAGCATCTTTAGTTTGGAGTGTTTTATGTGTAGTTTTGAAAGATAAAAGTAAATTTGAGATAAATTTTAGCAGTTTCTTAGGTTTCAGTTGACTTGTACAGTAGAATATTGTTTAAAGTTCTACTATCCAACTTTAACACATCATGACTCCGATTTTCCGAAGAGCTAATTTTACCTAATAAACCTCATCATTTTTGCTGCTTAGGCATTATTTACCCAATAAACCTAATCATTTTTGGTGATCATTCGCTTTTTACCGAATAAACCTAATCATTTTTGCTGCTTAGGCATTATTGTGATGCATAGTCACAAATTTAAATTATGTCATCCAAAGCTAGTTACCTGTTTTTTTTTTTTTTTCAAATATAGGTTGAGCCCAATTCATTAAGATAGTTAAAGCTGTTCTACGATACAATATTGAAATACAGTAGAAACATTCGTTACGACTTAAATTAGCGAAGAAAGCCATTTATTATTTTGAAGGCCTTCGTCCACTAAATTTAGTTCAGGTGCTCTCAGCATTTGATCCCTTGTCGATACTATGAAGACCAAATATGTTTGGGAACTAAATAATGAGGGTTCGCGATCGGTTAACTACCTGACGGAGACGCATGCTTCGACCCCAAGAGTGCATCCTTGGCACTTAAGTAAGTCCTATAAGACATTGGTTCACTCTTCTACAATGCCGCAAACTTTAGTTAAGTTTGTATCATTTCCCGTGACAACACATAAAATATGACCCCCTATTAGGTCCACACACACAAGATTTCCCACCGTCATTAACCCCCCATTTCGTGTACATGAAATGATAATGACCGGACCCCGGTCCCATTTACACAGAGCCGTTAACTTTCCTCCAACAATTAAGGCCCAATTAAAGGGGTCCCATTCTTCTCACGGACTTTAAAAAGGGACACGCCTATCTAAATTAATTAACCCCATTTGTGGATGCAAGGGATGACCTTCGCGAGTCTAAGGGGCCGAATGGGTTGGAAATGCTGTAACGTTTTGAAAGTCGCAGGCTCGTCGTCCATGTAGTGGCATTGTAAACGTTATGCAGAAATGTACGCCAGTTAACCCTCTAATGCATGCTGTTGCCATATGGATGATCTTTGCGAGTCTAAGGAGAGGAATGGGTTGTAAATGCTGTAACTTTTTAAAAGTCGCAGGCTCGTCGTCCAGTAGCATTGTAAACGTTATGCATAAATGTACGTCATTTAACCCTCTAATGCATAATGTTGCCATATGGATGATCTTTGCGAGTAAGGGGCCAAATGGGTTGGAAATGCTGTAACTTTTTGAAATTCGCAGGTGGAATATTGAAAACGTTATGCAGAAATGTACGCCAGTTAACCCTCTAATGCATTAATTCCCAACCGGTATATACGCTTAACACTAGTGGTAAGCGGGAATATTTCAAGTGGTGCTCGTAAGTGATGTGAGAAACATGATGCTATCAATAGCTTCTGACGCATGTGAGCACCCAAACATATTACTCATTATTTTAAACATTAACATTATTTCAAAGAGAAATCTTTAACTTCCGGATCGGATTTTGCTGAGTTTGTACTATTTTTTTGTATGTTTTTAGACCTATGGACAATAAACAAGTCTGTAAATTAATATAATTTTATTCTTTCTATTTTTCCTTTTTTAGAAGCATGTTATAAATAAACAAATATCTATAAACCATTAAATACGAAGTTTTCTCAAGAATTTTACTCAAAAAACTTTTGAACACTTTTAGATGAGCAAATATTATACATTTATTTAAATATTTAAGTCTGGTGGTACGCCGAAATTTCTCAAGAAGGCAAATGGTACACAGGTGCAAAAAGGTTGAAAACCCCTGCTCTAATGCATACTGTTGCCTTATGACAACAAGCATCATAATTCACTTTATTCTATGAAAGTAGAGCTCCCTCTCGACAAATTTGTGTTTTTTTTTTTCATCTATTACATTCCATCTTGAAGTTTTAGTTGCTAATAACCCTCATAGATGACAGAAGTACAAGTGTATTCAAAATTAAAGAGTGGGGTTATTAACTGATGTGAAATTAATTCTTTGTAAGTATAAAAACTATAATAATATTAGTACTAAATACAAATAAATTGCTTTGAAAAAAATAATTTTAGTTCAAGAGGGTTATTTTAAAATATATTTAGCAGTTTTCTAATCATTCTTTTCAATATTGGAATTTTGTAGTTGGTTTTTGACCTATGGCAAACAACTTAAAAATTGAAATAATTTAAATTAAAATGCAGTTAATTGTTTTTCAGTTTTTCCCCCATAATGTATTAGTATTAAACACACATATATTTTTTTCGAGATGAAAACAATTCATGTATTACAGGGTTGTTATGTTGAAATTTATTGCACTTGTAATAGGAAAGCTGTTATTTACTGAATATAGCCACAACTAAATCGAATATAGTTAAAGTATCGTCAGTGCGAAATTGTTCCTGCCGCATGTACAACTTCAAATGATTCAACCTTATTAAAATAAATAAGCAGCACCGTAACAACTGAAAAAAAAAATACCATAATTATACCTAAATCTATCAAGAACGTAAGCCTCGAAAGCATTTTCCTCCCCTACTCCCACATGTGGTTTTCTTCGAAACGGCCGATATGAGCGTTTTTACCCCCATCTTACACTGCTCAAAACAATTAGGGGAGCACTTTTTAATTCCAAATTTAACTTCACTCCCAACTTTTTAATTTTTATCCTATAAATATAAAATTTGTTAAATATTTTCCCAATGCATTTGAAATGAAATAGTAAAAAACAGGAGAAAAAAATCTTAAGTTTTTAATACTTAAATTTAAAGGGGGGAAATGGAATAATAACTTTTTAATAAATTATGACAATAATTTTTTCAAAACTTTTTTGTTAAAAATAGTTGAAATATATTTTTAAACATCTAAAAAATGCAAGCATGAAAAGTTAAGGGTCAATTTATTTTCTAAAACTCTGTTTTAAAGTGAAATTTATTTTACCGTATTTTTCATATTTTCATTAATATAAAAAATATTCAATTCTTCAAAATACGTTATTCTTCCATCTAACGATGTATCGAACGATACATAAGTGTCGAATTTAACTTAGAAAAAAATCACAAGCTGATGATTAACAATGTAGTCATTGGGAGCGAAAGGGTTTAAAACATGTGCTCCCCTAATTGTTTTGAGCAGTGTACTTGTGCTTGAACTGTTCGGATTGTTAACCTCACAACATAACCTCAAACGCGTTAGGTTTACAAAAGCGATGCTAACCCGTTTTCTATAAAACCAAGCGAAGGGATGGGGGAGTAAAGTCTTTTAGAAGAAATCTCTCATAGTAAATAGACAGACTATCGTGTTAGTGAAACGATGCATAGTCTTCTGGACGCTACTGACTCATAAATAAACATAGTAAGCGTTTTTAACCTTGACATGTTTGTGACATCACATTTCGCCATCGGAATGTTAAAACCTACATTTAACCTGTTTTTGTCACCGTTCACCACGGAAATTTATCATCAAGTAGAGAAATTCATCATCTAAGAAAGTGCCCAAAACCTGATATGCTAATATTTGCGATTTTTATGATATGCTAATGTAGTCGAGCGTAGTGCGAAAGTGAATTATAAGTAAACAGTTAACTTCTCAAGTAAGTTAACTACCTGGTTTAAAATTATGTGAGGCTTATGAAGCGACATTTTTTTTTCATTCAAAGTGTATTTTTGTTTCATTTTATATTGTTAAAAATGTGGTATTAGAGAGAAAATAATTCTTAGTATCAGCAACGACAGTGCGGTATAATATTGCAGCATCTTTTTTGTTATTCGGTGTAAAATATTTCAAGTTTTGGATGCCGAAACTTGAGTGATGGGTTCAACCAAACACCAAAAAAGATGGCGAAGCATTTCCCCACGTAGCCGTTGCAGCTACTAAGAACTAACATTTTGGTGTAACTAAGCGGTGTTTTTTTTTTGTATCACCATACCGTCTGACATAAATGGAGCACTAAACCAAAATATAGTAAATTAATTCAAAATAGCCCGCCTTTTACTGTAGATACACATTTATTTTAATTTCCTATAGTTGGAATTCAAATTCAGAATTTCCACAGAAAAAAAAAAAAATACTTGAAATAAACAACCAAAAGATTCACAAAACATGCTTCTCATTTCCGACCAAAACATCGGATACAATTTTCTCTAACCGACGACACAACACGTTATCACGTCCACAGACCACCACGGTCCTCGGACCCCTTCGTGTAGATGATTAAGAGTCCACGGACCTTTTTAAAAGGCCCTGATAGTTCCGGTGTCGTAACTTTTAGTCTGGACTTTAATTTTGAAAATTTCCCCCAACTCCAGTAGCGTGATGGGACTAACGACGCAAGCATGAATAATTAACGCTCTGGGGTTTGGCGCGTTAGTAATGGTCCGGTTTTGAATGGGGAGGTGTTGGGGCATGGATGGGCATTGATTATGGAGGGCTTTTGTCTGGGCAGTGATAATAGTTTGCTGAAACCATTAGAAAACAAGATGCGGAATAGTTAGGTTGCTTTAGTTAATCTTCAGAAATGTAGTTTACATCATATAAAAAACATAAATCCGTGGATTTTAGCTGAACACTACTCTCACGCCAACATTAAATGAAGGAGCATAGAAGACGAGCGGTAAGGTGTAGGTTTTTATTACTAGAGTGCACTAAGAGTTTGCTGTTAAGTCAAATAATGTTGTCATTAAGGGATACAAGTGATCCATTTTATAGCAGCTAGCTGGCAAATTGTATATGTAATGTGTGGCCTTAAATGT
The DNA here is from genome assembly GCA_023701765.1 of Hylyphantes graminicola. Classification (NCBI taxonomy): domain Eukaryota; kingdom Metazoa; phylum Arthropoda; class Arachnida; order Araneae; family Linyphiidae; genus Hylyphantes; species Hylyphantes graminicola. Next base: position 33,983,160 of record CM043112.1, read on the forward strand.
CAGCTATTTTGCTGAGACCCTACTGACCTTGTTTTTCTCATGATATCAATGTGTAGTCACTTGCAACACACATCCCTTTACTTCTAGAGCACTCCTTTAAATAGTGGAAGTTTATTGACCAAAACAGAAGATGAGACTAACTACCCAGCCATAAATAATTAACGCTCTGGGGTTTGGCGCGTTAGTAATGGTCCGGTTTTGAATGGGGTGGCGTCGGGGCATGGACGGGCATTGATTATGGAGAGGTTGTGGCTATGGTGCTTTTGTCTGGGTGCGAGGACAGTGATAATAGTTTGGTGGAATCATTAGAAAACATGCTTTAGGATGGTATAGATTTAGTTAATCCTCAGAAATATAGTTTATGTTAGGTATATTTCCAAGGAATCATTAGAATACTAGCTGCAGTATAGCTAGATGACATTACTTAATCCTCAGACATATAGTTTATGTTAGATATGAAAGATGTGGGAGCTATAGCACAAGAAGGAAGAACATTATCTACTCATCTTCATTGATTAATTTATAAGCAAAACCCACTATCACGCCAACACTAAATGAGGAGCATAGAAGCCATGATATACAAGTGCTTTTTTCTAGCATTAAATTTAAGATAACTACATAGTTGCTGTGGAGTCAAGTATTGTGGAAATTACATGATCTAATATCTAATCATCTAGCTATCTGGAAAATGGTATATGTGTGGCCTTAAATGTCAGCTACTTTGCTGTGACCCTACTGGTCTTGTTTTTCTCATGATATCAATGTGCAGTCACTGGAAACAAGCCTTTGCTTCTTGGTCCCTCATTTAAAATGTTTTAAATAGTGGAAGTTTATTGACCAAAGCAGAAGATGGGACTAACGACGCAAGCATGAATAATTAACGCTTTGGGGTTTGGCGCGTTAGTAATGGTCCGGTTTTGGGGATGGGAGGTGTTGGGGCATGGATGGGCATTAATTATGGTAAGGTTGTGGCTATGGTGCTTTTGTCTGGGTGCGAGGACAGTGATGGTAGTTTGGTGAAATCATTAGAAAACAGGATGCGGAATAGTTAGGTTGCTTTAGTTAATCTTCAGATATGTAGTTTACATTCATATAGAAAACATAAATCCGTGGTTCTTACACTCTCAAAAATGAATGCTCAAAAACGACGAAATTTTCCTTAATTTTGACGATTCCGTTTGGGCCAAATGCTCCGAGTTTTCGTTTCCTCAAAGTGAGGAAATTTGAATCGTATTTTTTTAATGAGGATTTGAATGTCGTCTAATCTAAAGATATATTTCGTCATTTTTGATCATGTGAGTACAACAATGAGATTCAGTATCCTCAAAATCAAGATACAGAATCGTCAAATCACGATCGTAAAAGTGAGGATTCGCGTTTACTCAAAAGTCCCGTGATAGTTTGACGAAACAATCCTCAAAATTAATGAAATGAAGATGAGGATTCATGAATCGTCAAAAATGAAAGTGTTATTTCTGAGAGTGTAGCTGAACACTACTATCACGACAACATTAAATGAAGGAGCATAGAAGACGAGCGGTACAAGTGTAGGTTTTTATTATTGGAGTAAAGTGCACTAAGAGGTTGCTGTGGAGTCAAATAATGTTTTCATTTAGGGATACAAGTGAACCACTATATAGCAGCTATCTGGAAAATGGTATATGTAATGTGTGTCCTTAAATGTCAGCTACTTTGCCGAGACCCTACTGACCTTGTTTTTCTCATGATATCAATGTGTAGTCACGTGCAACAACCCTTTGCTTCTAGGGTCCTCATTTAAAAGGTGAAAGTTTATTGACCAAAGCAGAAGATAGGACTAACGACGCAAGCATGAATAATTAACGCTCTGGGGTTTGGCGCGTTAGTAATGGTCCGGTTTTGAATGGGGAGGTGTCGGGGCATTGATGGGCATTGATTATGGAGGGCTTTTGTCTGGGCAGTGATAATAGTTTGCTGAAACCATTAGAAAACAAGATGCGGAATAGTTAGGTTGCTTTAGTTAATATTCAGAAATGTAGTTTACGTCATATAAAAAACATAAATCCGTGATTCTTAGCTGAACACTACTATCACGACAACATTAAATGAAGGAGCATAAAAGACGTATACAAGTGTAGGTTTTTATTATTGGATTTAAGTGCACTAAGAGGTTGCTGTGGTGTGGAGTTAAATAATGGTTTCAGTACGGGATACAAGTGAACCACTTTATAGCAGCTATATGGCAAATGGTATATTTATGGCCTTAAAGGTCAGCTACCTAAGGCCCTATCGCCCTTGTTTTTCTCATGATATCAATGTGTAGTCACTGGCAACAAGCCTTTGCTTCTAGGGTCCTCATTTAAAAGGTGAAAGTTTATTGATCAAAGCAGAAGATAGGACTAACGATGCAAGAATGAATAATTAGCGCTCTGGGGTTTGGCGCGTTAGTAATGGTCCGGTTTTGAATGGGGTGGCGTCGGGGCATGGACGGACATTGATTATGGAGAGGTTGTGGCTATGGTGCTTTTGTCTGGGTGCGGGGACAGTGATAATAGTTTGGTGGAATCATTAGAAAACATGCTTTAGGATGGTTAGATTTAGTTAATCCTCAGAAACATAGTTTATGTTAGGTATATTTCAAAGGAATCATTAGAATAATAGCTGCAGAATAGCTAGATGACATTACTTAATCCTCAGACATATAGTTTATGTTAGATATGAAAGATGAAAGTATGTGGGGGCAATACCAAAAGAAGGAAGAACATTATCTACTCATCTTCATTGATTAATTTATAAGCAAAACCCACTATCACGCCAACACTAAGTGAGGAGCATAGAAGCCATGATATACAAGTGTTTTTTCTAGCATTAAATTTAAGATAACTACATAGTTGCTGTGGAGTCAAATATTGTGGAAATTACATGATACAAGTGAACCACTTTATAGCAGCTACCTGGCAAATGGTATATGCATGGCTTTAAATGTCAGCTACTTTGCTGAGACCCTATCGGCCTTGTTTTTCTCATGATATCAGTGTGTAGTCACTGGCAACAAGCCTTTGCTTCTAGGGTCCTCATTTAAAAGGTGAAAGTGTATTGATCAAAGCAGAAGATAGGACTTACGACGCAAGCATGAATAATTGACGCTCTGGGGTTTGGCGCGTTAGTAATGGTCCGGTTTTGAATAAGGAGGTGTTGGGGCATGGATGGGAATTGATTATGGAGATGTTCTAGCTATGGTACTTTTGTCTGGGTGCGAGGACAGTGATAATAGTTTGGTGGAATCATTAGAAAACATGCTTTATAAAGGTTAGATTTAGTTAATCCTCAGAAATATAGTTTATGTTAGGTATGAAAGATGAAAGTATGTGGGGGCTATAGCAAAAGAAGGAAGAACATTATCTACTCATCTTCATTGATTAATTTATAAGCAAAACCCACTACCACGCCAACACTTAATTAGGAGCATAGAAGCCGTGACGTACAAGTGTTTTTTCTAGCATTAAATTTAAGATAACTAAATAGTGGTGTGGAGTCAAATATTGTTGTAATTAAGGGATACAAGTGAACCACTTTATAGAAGCATAGACTTAAATTTCAGCTACTTTTCTGAAATTGGTTCAATTAATTGCATTTGGTTCAATTATTTACGTTAAAGTATAGTAATAGAAAACATGATATCATCAATCTAACTATAAACTCTTTGTACTATGTAATCCATGTATCAGATAAAGCACCATGGCTAAGCCCATAACAAAGTTACTGTAAACCTAAACTTCCAAACTATACCAATATTTCTTTATAATTTACGACATTATTTACAACTATATTATGTCTACTATAAAATAGATTGTAAAATGCTTGGCAAAAATCTTGGCATCAAAACATAGTAACGGTTCGGTCTTGAACGGTTGATTGATTATGGAAAAGTTTGAGAAAATGTGCTTTTGTTTGGTTGATAATAGTTTGGACAGTGATAATAGTTTGCTGGGGATCGTTAGAATACAAGCTTCAAGCTAGTTGGATTTCAGAAATATAGTTTGTATCAAGAATATTTAAAAGAATAAATAGAAAACAAGCTTTAGATGTTAGAATTGTTTGATGGCATTAGTTAATCCTAATAACTGTAGTTTATATTATGTTTATTAAAAAAAAAATCATTAGAAAACAAATGGCATAATATTTGGTTTAAATAATTTAAAACTCAGAAATATAGTTTAAACTATATTAATGGCTAGTCTTAAAGGGTCGTAGTATTTTGACTTCAAGTGCTTATAACATATTTTCTGCTGAAAAGGCATCGAATGCGAATAATTTACCATTTACACTTTTTATGAAACTTTTATTGCATTTAAAATTGTTAATAATATTGAAATCTGAAATTGATTAGGTAAAGGAGTTTTTTTAAAGTGTATGTCAATTTTAACTAAAAGACGACTATGCATATATTGTTTCACACTGAAAGTAATCTTGAAAAAAAAAACACTTATGTAAAAATTTCAAGTTAATTGTTGAAAGTTGTTACCAACTTTAATGTTTGCTCAATGTCTATATAATATTTAAATTTCCTTATTCGATAAGAGAATTGAGTTCTGTAAGAGTCTTTTTAATAAGCGGTGGAGTGTCTTTACTTGCCGCAAGAAATTTTAACATAAAATTTTTAAGTGGTCGCATTCTTAGACGATGTATTTATAAATCTAAAACATTTGGTGCAGCATTGACTTGTACCGTTCGTAGTATGTGTATAAAAAAAGTTGACTTTGATTCTAAGGGAGTTGCTGGCTTTGATGCTGTATAAGGCATTTTTTCAATAAAACTCTAAAATTTAGTCTAATAAACCTAAATCAGCCCCATCTGAAGGCCGGTCTTAAAGGGATATTTAAAATCATAATCAGCAAATTAGATGTTGTACAATATTATGGAAAGGTTTGAGCAATAGTGCTTTTGCCTGGTTGCGTAGCTGTATGATGAGTGATAAAAGTGTAATGTGGGGGCTACGTCTGAAAACTGTTTAAATATTGGGTAAAATACTTATATTTCAAAGATTGTGCTATCGAAATTAAACACATGGCGTTTGCTAAAATACAACTTGTTTATTTATTTATTTTTTACTTTCGAATTTCAAAGAAATACTCACAGAAAGTGAATCAAAAACGTAAGGAACTTCATTTTTCAATTTCAAACATAATTGCCCAATCTTACCTGAAAATACAAAAAATAGTGATAATTACTTCAAAGTCAATGAGAAATAGTATAAAAAGACACATTAAACATTCTATAATGGGTTTATTTCTAGGTTTAAAAACTTTGAATAAATAGAATAATTGCTAACAAAATTAAAGAATAATCTTTTTGCATCAAAACTATTTTTTTTCTAGAATTTTAGTTTGTTTACAAAAGTAAGTTTTTTGCTCGCTAGTTTTATGTAATTAAATTAGTTTTTTTTTCTTTTTAGTTGAATTATCGAAGGCAAAATAAATTTTTTAGGGGAAATATAATATCAACCTATTAAGATGGGGAAAACATTTTTTATATAGCAATGTCATGCCTAAATTGGCTTATAAGAACATATTATCACTTTAATACCTGATAAAATATTTTTTGTTTAAGTTAGTTATTTTATTAGGCACATCTTTTGTTTTCAAACCTCCGAGGGATGAGCAAATTGGTAGAAGTGAAAAATTGTGTTCACTGTATTGACTTTTTTTTAATGAACACTTAATTTCTTTAACGTTTTTAATTATGTTTCTCTACCTGATGATTATAAGTACAAAAATAAAATTAAGTAAAATAAAAAAATTGAAAAAATTGGTAAAATAAAAAAAATAGTAAAATAAAAAAATAAAATAGTAAAATAAAAAAATAAAATAGTAAAATAAAAAAATAAAAACTTTAGTAAAATAAAAAATAAAAAAAAAATAGTAAAATGCATTTAAAAAAAAATAGAAAAATTATAAAAATGTAAGTTTATCAATAAATTAATTAGTTATAAAATTTATAATTAAAAAAATGTATGCGTTGCTGGTAAACTTGACAGTCATGTGACGGGTTTATGCATCTGTATCACTAAGAAGGTTAATGTTTGATTCTTTATAAATATTATTTTCTGAATAATATAATAATAATATTTACTATGACACACAGACTAACAGATTTAGACATAATTATAAGACTGAGATAAGTACAATTTGCAACCAAGCCTTACCCGGGAATCGAACATACCCCCCAGCTTTGCAGTCCAAAGCTAAAACCGTTATACTATGAGAGCGACAATAATAGATACAAATTTACACAATAATAATTTAGACACAAAAAGCTATCTTTCAAACAAACTATCCGATTTGGACAAGTTCTGAATTCCACTAGAATTTATTAAATCCTTTATATAAAAACTTTTTTTATGAATAAATTCTAACAAAGTATATAATATGAAATACATTCTATAAACTATACCACAAACTATTCAGTCAGAGAACAAAGAAAAGTTACCCACACAATTCCCACATTGCAGAATCTCACAAAAGTTCCAAAAACACGAGCGAGAAGATTTGTATTTCAAAAATATTCCTAATTCTTATTCCGGCCCAAGAACTTTAGGAGTCCGATCCCACAGCGACCAATATTCGAACTTTTCGAAGCGAGGTGTGAAGTATTTGCGGGGTGTTTTTAGGGAGTAAGTTTTAGAACTTTCGGTTATTTTTTAAGCTTCTACACTACCTTTATAACGTAAAAAGGGGAAGGTTTTATAATTGTTCGGTTCCTTCGTCCGTCGGTCCGTCACCCGCTTTCCAAACTCTAATGACACAAATGCCGCAGACAATGTCACACTTTTATACAGGGTAAATTTTTTTTAGCCTTATGGTGGTAAAAAGTCTTTTAAATGATATGTAGTTTCAATACCTCACGTTTGTTGAAAATGTATGCAATAAGAACGTTCAGACATACTATAAAGAAAATTTAATTATATATAGATAGACAGATAGATAGATAGATATATAAGACAGATTTCAAGCATTTTGTTTAGATAAATAAGAAAACAGCTGTAGCCGAATCAGTTACCCACAGTGTCAACTAAAAGAATTTTCAAAATGGGGTATAGTTACCTCGGCTTTTATACAACTATTTTTGTTGTTATTCGGAATACTGGTAAAAACACAAAAATAAATCTGCGCCCTCTAACGTGCGTATGATGTAATGAAGTATAAAATGAACGCATTAAAATACTATTGGATTTCCTATAAAAACAGGTAAATATGAACTAAAAAAATCCCATTTCTGATCCCCATCATCTCTTAGGCGTCAATTCCAGCCTTATACCCCACCTCGGGAATCAAATAAAAGCAACAAGGAGCTATATCCAGAATTCTCAAAGACTCATGTTTATGCTTATGGAAAGATATATTCCCCTCTTCCTTGAGATCCGGAAATCCCTTGGAATAGCACGGGGAAAGGAATTGGTAAGTGTCGATCACGACTTGCGATTTTTCAGGATTCGCGTAAGTAGGTGAAAGAATTGTCTGGGGAATTGTGAGCTTCTATGTTAGGGTTAAAGTGCTTTTATTACATAGTTTATACATTAGAATTGTTGGTAAAGGTATTAAACGGCTGTGATACCATGTAAATAATAAAGAAACAAATGTATTTCACTGGAAAAATTTATAATTTTATATAAAAGACTTTTAGTGTTTTGGTGAAAAAGTTTACATGAATAACGATCAAAACCTTCACTAAGCAAATAAGCATAAATGTGGCTTAGAATTGGTAAGTGTCGATCACGACTTGCGATTTTTCAGGATTCGCGTAAGTAGGTGAAAGAATTGTCTGGGGAATGTGAGCTCCTATGTTAGGGTTAAAGTGCTTTTATTACATAGTTCATACATAAGAATTGTTGGTAAAGGTATTAAATAGCTAAGGTGATACTGGCTAAACAATGAAATAAATCATGACCTTACTAGGAAAATAAATAATTTTAAACAAACATTTTTGGTTTTTGGTAGTGAAATGTGAGGTACAAATACCCGATGTAAAATTAAAATGCTTCACTCAGCACATAAGCATTAACTACGGAATAGAATTGGTAAGTGTCGATCAGGACTTGCGATTTTTCAGGATTCACAAAAGTAAATGAAAGAATTGTCTGGGGAATTGTGAGCTCCTGTGTTAGGGTTAAAGTGCTTTTATTACATAGTTTATACATTAGAATTGTTGATAAAGGTTTTAAACGGCTGTGATACCAGGTAAATAATAAAGAAACAAATATATTTCACTGGAAAAATTTATAATTTTATATAAAAGACTTTTAGTGTTTTGGTGAAAAGGTTTACATGAATAACGATCAAAACCTTCAGTAAGCAAATAAGCGTAAATGTGGCTTAGAATTGGTAAGTGTCGATCACGACTTGCGATTTTTCAGGATTTGCGAAAGTAGATGGAAGAATTGTCTGTGGAATGCGAGCTCCTAGGTTAGAGTTAAAGTGCTTTTATTACATAGTTTATACATTAGAATTGTTGGGAAAGGTATTAAATGGCTACGGTGATACTGGCTAAGCAATGAAATAACTCAAGACCTTAACTATTAAAATAAATAATTTTAAATAAATCTTTTTGGTGTTTAATTTTCAGCAAAATGTGAGGTATAATTAACGATGGAAAATTTAAATGATTCACTCAGCAAATAAGCATTAACTACGGAATAGAATTGGTAAGTGTCGATCACGACTTGCGATTTTTCAGGATTCACGAAAGTATGTGCAAGAATTGTCTGGGGAATTGTGAGCTTCTATGTTAGGGTTAAAGTGCTTTTATTACAATGTTTGTACATTAGAATTGTTGGAAAAGGTATTAAATGGTTAAGGTAGTACTGGCTTAATAATGAAATATCTTAAGATCTAATCTTGGAAAATAATTTAATTTAAATAAACCTTTTTGGTGTTTAATTTTCAGCGAAATGTGAGATATAAATAACGATGTAAAATTAAAATGTTTCCCTCAGCACATAAGCCTTAACTAGGGAGTAGAATTGGTAAGTGTCGATAACACGACTTGCGATTTTTCAGGATTCACGAAGGTTTAGTTTAGTTTAGTTTGAATTATCGTCGCACTAGAGCTACACGAGGGCTATTGGCGACGGGCGTCGTATTTTAGAACCACAGTCAGGTGACGGATTCACGAAGGTATGTGCAAGAATTGTCTGTTGATTGTGAGCTTCTTTGTTAGGGTTAAAATTTTATTACATTGTTTCGATAGTTTATACATAAGAATTGCTTGTACATGTACTGAATGGGTAAGGTGATACCAGATACATAACGAAGAAACTCGTGTACTTAACTGGATTATTTTGTAACATTAAATAAAAATCTTTTTGTGTTTAATTTTCGATGAAATGGTTTAATATGAATGACGATGGTTGACATTCAAAACCTAAATAAAGAAAATGCGTATGATATGGAAATATAATTGGTAAGTGTCGATCACGACTTTTAATTTTCCAGGATTCAAGAAAGTAGGTAAAGGATTGAATGTGGAATGGAGCTCCTATGTTAGGGTTAAAGTGCTTTTATTACATTGTTTGGATAGTTTATGTATTTAAATTATGTTTGCAAGTTTTAAGGTGATACCAGATATATTTTACAAACCCAAGTACAGTATTGGATAAATTTACAAAATTATTTAAAAGAAGTTTAGTGTTTGATATTTGGTAACAAAACTAGTGTAAATTACGATGGTTAAAGTTGAAATATCTCAGTCATCAAAGGTGGATAAGGGGGAAAAGAATTGGTGTCAATCACGACTTGCGATTTTTCAGGATTCACTAGGTGAAAGAATTGTCCGAATCAATCTTCGATATGATATAAACGTATTTTTATTGCATTGATAGTTGTCATTATGATTAGCGATTTTTCATTATTATTGAAACAAGTTGGTGAAATAAATATTTGAGGACTAGAAGGGAGTACAAGGACCGTTCATTGGATTGATAAGAAGGTTTGCATAGGCAATTGATATCAAGATTTAAACTTTTTTCTAGTTAGGTTCGAATTGTTGTACAAATGAAATGTGGATTCCACAGTAGTTAATTTAGATGTTCTATTCCTCCATAAAAATGGAGGCAGTAATGCAGCCACTCGTCATAAATACATAACTATGAGCCGCCTTGGTGGCGCAATCGTTAGGATGCTAGCCTTTGGAGCTGCTGGGGTCGAATTCGAATCCAGGTCAGACATGGTTGTTTGTGACCGTCAATAAATGTTGTTATTTGTCAATGTGTTTGTGTTGTCCTTTCTTTGCGTGTCTCTTGTGCTTATAAAAAACTCTTTCTGTGTATGTCCTAATTGACGAAAGCTTATAAGCGGTTCTCTGAACAAGCACACAAGCTGGAATATATATATGTATCTACCATACCATACACTCCTAAAACAAACGATTGAATTTAACTCAGTCTGAGTTAATTTTCACCCTTTCAGTGTCGAAAATGCACTTCTCTCATATGAGTGGATTTCACTCTTGTTTAGTTAAAACACCGACAGGATCACTCTAAACGAGTGATTTTTAACTCAGTCTGAGTTAATTTTTACTCCGTTCCAGTGTCGAAAATGCACTTCTCTCATGTGAGTGGATTTCACTCTTTTGTTTTAAGAGTGTACATAACTATGATTGTTTGCGAATGAACTTTTCGGAATAAACATATACATTTTTGATCATGCTTATGGAAAAAAAAGGTAAGGTAGTATTTTTTTTTATCTTTTTTATATCCGTAAATCTCCTAAAATCGGATAAAAGGATCAGTTGCGACCCCGAGGAGATGGATAAGAAAACTAGCGATTTTTCAGGGTTCTGTGAACATAGATGTAAGCACATGTATGTTTGTCTTTTATATGGCAGTAAAAGGGTCCTTATTAACTTGTTTTGATGTTTTTTTAATAAAATGTATGATAAAAAGCTCCAAGTGTTAAATGTTCATCATTGGGAATGTAGTTCATTTAAAGATTAAAAAAAAAAACTATACATCCTAACACTCTTACAACAAAAGAGTCAAATCCACTCCAGTTGGAGAAGTGCATTTTCGACACTGGAAAGGAGTGAATATTATCTCAGACTGAGTTAAAATCACTCGTTTGGAGTGATCCTGTCGGAGGTTTAACACACAAAGGATCCACTCCAAAAGGAGAAATGAATTTTTCCAGACTGGAGGAGTGAAAATCAATCAGACTGGGTTAAAGTCGCTCGTTCGTTTTAATAGTGTATGTGTAGCAAAAAAGGGGATTTTTCATTTAGTAGGCGCAAGTGAATAAGTCGACAAAACTATACAACAACCACTGAACCATAGATATCATAGATGATGACAGATGACGTGACCTCCTATGCTAACAACGGGACGCGCATTCAGAACAAAATGAGGGCATAATGGGACCAGTGTTGCCACCACTTTAAGGAGAAAGGTGCTACGAAAAATATATACTCCATGAATATAAAATGCGGTTTATATTCATGGCATGGTTCATAGTTAAGAAAAATTATTTCAACCAATGCTCACTGAGTGTAAAACTCCTAGACACTATTAATAGTAAAGCACGTGATATAATACCTTACAACTAACCTCTTATGTAAAAAAAAATAGCTGAGAACAAAAACTATATTAATATTACCAGCGTAGTACAATAAAATATTCTTTTTGAGTGCATTCATAAACAATTTATTTCTGAAATATCTACTAAAAACCATTTATTAACCAAACAATATGATAAAATCACATTGAAATGCAATAACTCAAAACGAAAATAAAAATTCACAGCATACCGTTTCCTTTCCTTAAAAAAATGCACACAAAAAAAAATATATAAATAATTTATTTTTAAGCTGATTTATCGAAATAATTTATTAAAACAATTTACTATCCGGACCATATGATAAAACCCCATTGAAACGCAATAGCTCAAAACGAAAATACCCAAATAAAAATTCACAGCAAACCGTTTCCTTTCCTTTAAAAAAAAAAATCTTACCTACCCCTATCACGTATATACTGTCTACTAAGTTTCCCCTTTTTCACGACTATTCCTATATAAATCAAAAGTACGGAATCGCTACAAAAAGTCCAACAATTCCGTGAATTAAGCGAGGCACGCCCCAGCATATAGATAAACTCGCAGTGATAAATTCCTCGGTACTTGGACTAACAAAGGGACGGAAAATTTGGCACGCTTCTTACATTAGAAACGATTCCTTTGGCGACGGGAGTAACGGGGAATACGTGAGATTGGCGACAATGAGGCTCGGTTTGGAATGGAATTTGTAGTTAATGTTGGTTTGTGAATTTAAGAATTTGTTGGACTGTATGATGTTCGTGGCATTCCTGTACGTGTTTTTATTTTTATGGGACGTTTGCTATTAAGCTTTTTCTGTTCATATAATTATTTGGGATTTTAAAATTAATAAATTATATTATTTGGGATAAATTTTCAGTTGTTAAAAGTATTTAAAATCAGGCGAAACGAAAGTAAAAAATGAATACTTTAAAAAACAAGGAAATAGTTTAAATTGCTATAAACTAACGTGAGATTGGCGCCAGTGAGGGTCGGTTTGGAATGGCGCTGCGAATTTGAAGTTAATGTTCGTTTGTGAATTTAAGAATTTGTTGGAATATCTGTATGATGTTCCTGTACGTGTTTTTATTTTTATGTGACAATTGATATTAATTTCGTTCAGTTTATTATGTTTTTTGGGATTTTGAATTTAATAAATAATCAATAATATTATTTGGGATACATTTCCGGTTGTTAAAAAGTATTTAAAATTAAATGAAACGTTATAAACTCCTTATAAAGTAAAGAACTAAAACTTAAAATAGAAGTAAAGAATTAAAATTCTATAAATTCGTTATAAACTAACGTGAGATTGGCGCCAAAGAGGGTCGGTTTGGAATGGCGCTGGGAATTTTTAGTTACCGTCAGTGCGGGTAACTTTGGCCAAAATCATAGGTTTTTTTACAAAAGAAGAAAAATTTAACTACAAAAACGATTTAAACACAAAAAAATCATTATGCATTCTAAGTATTGTACTTTTAGGAATAATTTTCGAACATTTTTGTTGAATTTTATAAATTAATAAAAAATTGGCATCGCTTTAAAAAATTAGGACACTGTTAAGAGCCGGGCGGGTAACTTTGGCCACCCATGAAATACATAAGAAACATGCTTTTTAACATCATTAAAGCCTGTGTTACCGAATTAAATAGCAATATTAAAACGTTTAAACCAAAAAATAACAAAGTTATAAGACATTATAGTTATTAAAAATTGTATATAACTTAACATTTACATTGCAGTGCATCGTGGAATGGCATTACACGACGAATACTAGTATTCCTTGTCGCTTAAAAGAAAAAAAAACTTCTATTTTAATAAGGAAAAAGAACTTTTTTGAAGCAAGATTTAATAACAAATATTTTTATAAAAAGCAAACGATTTTATTATGAAAGGGAAAAGAAATAATTTATTCATAATTAGGAAACTGAAAATGTTTACCTTTCGACATTTGCGATTTTGAGTGGTATACGTTTTTTGCATTATATCTTTATCTTTTTAATGTTTAAAAGTGTGAGATTTTTTTTTAAATATCTAAAAAATGAGTAATCATAAAAGTAATAATTTTTCAAAAGTAGTTAAACATAATACACTTTTGCATATTTTTTTTAAAGTGCAAAGTTCCATAAAGAAATATTTACATCTATGGCCAAAGTTACCCGCATTCATCGGCAAAAGCTTCCCAATTACAAATATTTTAGTATAGCATAAAAAGTTTTCAACTTAGAAACAAACAAACGGTGTAATATTCTTCCCCATAAATAAAAGAATCGAATAGAGTGTTTTATTTAAATATTTTCAGTGTTCTTTTAAGTGTTCCAGACAAAAGTTGGAAGAGATAGATTTTTGTAATTTTTTGCTCGTAAGAATAAAAGCAGCATTTGAAGTATTGCCAGATTTAGAATTAGAACTTTTTTATATGAAATGAAAGGCGATGTTTCCACCTTTCCAAAAATGTAAAACAATTGAAGATTAGATCATTTTATGAAGAGAAATTAAGAAACAAATCTTTTTCCGACGCGTGGCCAAAGTTACCCTCCGTGGCCAAAGTTACCCGCTTTGACGGTAACGTTGGTTTGTGATTTTAAGAATTTGTTGGAATATGCTGTATGTTGTTCTTGACATTCCTGTACGTGTTTTAATTGTGTGTGACAATCGCTATCAAGTTTGTTATCATTTGTTATTGGGAATTAATATAAGCTAGTAAAAAAGTAATAAAAGTCAACGAAACTATATAAAAATTAAGAGAATTGACAATGAGAATAGCCATTGGTTTAACTAATGAGCTATTTGGTTGACATTCACATATGTTATTTATTTTTCTGAGGAAGTTCAATTTAAGGGCCAAATTTCAGAAGATTTCTCAGGAAACTCGTTTCTCGGATTCGCACTTTTTCGCGTATAGTGCGATACTTGATACTTTTAAATAATTTGATCAATGTAAAATTTGTACAGTTTAGGTTAAACATATAGGTTGTTTCGATACTCAAACATTACATGGAATTTAAACTTTAATCAAAATACTAATATATGCTGTTTTAAAAACAAGAGCTTTTGAATGAGAATGATGAAAGGTTAAATGTTACCATGTTAGATATTGCTATGCAATAAAACTGTACATAATAACTATTATACGTAATCATAACTATACGTAATCAAGATATGTATTTGTCTGTGTTAAAAATTACTTTAGGAAAGATAAAAAAAGTATGATACAGTATAAACACGGCTTCTTTCAAGTCTTGTTTATGTATCAATAGGATTTGCCTTAATGTAAAATACAAATTTATGTAGTTTTGGAAACCCTAAGAACCCTTGGATCAATTTTGAATAACAAAAAATTTAAAACTTATAGGTGTTGAAAACGCATATCATGCTATGTAATAATGATAATCGTATACATTGGAGATAAGTTCATGTGATAATCGAAAATAACATACGTGTAGCTTAGAGCTGAGATTTATTTTGATGTAACGTTGTAATTTTAGAAAAATATCAGATACATATTCTTTAAAGTAGTTTTGGTTGTTTAATAATTAAGCAAAACAAACATTTGAATTATAACAAATTATACTTCAAATTGCAATCGTGACTAGATATATATTTGCATAAATATTTTTTTTAGATTTTTTACACAAGTGTTACTTAACAAATTCGGAATTTCATTTTATGGCATAGTAATGTACTCGTTAAAATAGATTTTGGTTGTTTGAGTTTTAATTATCAAATTATAATTTAAAGTACACTTTCATGCCTTAGATTATATTTTCAAGAATTTTTTTTTTCTGATTTATTAACAGTTACTAACATAAGAAATCTTGAAACAAATAGTGAATGAAACATAATTTTAACAATAAAAATGAAAGGTATCTTTAGTAGAATTTGGGTTATAAACTTCTCAAAGTTATTACATGAATTTCGGACGAAATTGATTTTATTGATAGATTTTGAAATAAACAAATCTATTATTTATTTTACAAAATAAATTTTTGAAATATAAGGAAATTGAATTTAAACCCTTTATTACAGTGTTTTACGAGAGTTTATAAAGCGACACTTAGGAGTAGATTAAAAATATTGGTATAAAAAATATTTATTATTTAAATCGTGAAAAAATTATTGTACTAGTAAGCATTTAAATGCAACATTATTGTTAAGAATAAATTGTCCTGTCAAACGTGTTTATTTAATAATATTTTCTACAAATATTTTTAATAAGGAAGTAGAACCCAAAAGTTAGCCGATTCATTCGGTGAAACCTATTTTATTATCAATCTAGAGGTGAAATTATATTGTAAACTTTTAAAATCATGCAACATCCTTCTAAAATTGCAAAATACATCTTTCAATTTCTCACAAAATTTATACAATACATGCATCCAACTTCATTTCACAGTTTCTGACCTCTTCATACAATACATTGATGAAATTAAATGATGATTTTTTTTTTTGATTTTTTAATGAATTTTTTTAAATTTAAATGATGTCAATTTTATTTATAAGACGATTCTACGTACATTGTTTCCCTCTAAAAGTCAAAGAATATAAGTCAATAGTTTCCTTAATATGGTGAATTACTTTCAAAATCAAAGAAAAACTTATCTAAAAGTGTTAAATTAAATTTTGAAGATTGTTACCACTTTTTTTTGTTTATTAAATTTTAATATAATATTTACATTTCCAGATTTGATAAAAAACAAACTTGATGTGATTTTATTTAGCGGTAGAGTTGCCTTTACTTGCCGCAAGTAATTATGAGACAGAAATTACTAACGGTCGCAATCTTGAACGATCTACTTAATTTTGTGTGACATTGTAAAGAATTCACTGTAGAACGTTTGCTGCTATTTACTCAAAGCGATTTCTCAGAATAAATGCATCCATATTTTGATAGCTTTTTACGACAAAAATGGATTAAAACATGTAGTTTTTTGACAGAATCTGTCAGTAGACTGCTTCTACAAAACGTTTGTTCCCAGCTTAAAGCGCCAGTTCTATACAAAATCCCTATGCTTTGCTAACTTACATTCTATTGCTTAGTGGAGGGACTAAATTTACTAAGCAGAGATTCTTCAAAATAATTTTTTTTAAGGCGTACAAATAAAGAATTCAACAGTTAAATGCGTTTTAAAGGATTATTTTGAACAAATAATAACAAAACACATCGAAGCATAAAATGAATTAATAAACCACCAAAAAAGAAAATATGTTTCTGCTAACACGGAGAGAAACTTATCTTAACTTGCCATTTCAATTTTAGTAATGTCATCTTATACTAAAGACTACTAAGCAATAATTGTCAAACGAAATATCATTTGGAACCTATATTCGCCCTCTATTAAAATTTCTATACACATAATTATCGACATTTGCTTGGAAGCATTTGGATCTGAATAGTTATTATTTGCCTATTTTTTAGTAGATACTAAATAATAATGAATGGTTACTTGGCAAACAAAAGACGCAATCAAATCCACAACACATATTCAAAATAAAGTTCCGAACATTTTCAAAACATTTTAAATTTTCTCTCGCAACTTTGCTGCCGAAAAATTTATGTAATACAATATGATTTTTACTGAGGAAACTGTAAAAGTGTGTTTAAACGCAACTGAGGCATAAAACGTCCTTATAAAACACAAAAAAAAGGAAAATATGTTTCTGCCAAAACGGACAGAAACTTATCTTAACTTGCTATTTCAATTTTTAGAAATGTCATCTTATACTAAAGAAAGCGATAACTGTCAAACGAAATATCATTGGGAACATACATTCGACTTCAATTTTAAGGTCAATACACAAAATTACCGCCGCCCTGGCGGCCGAATGGTTAGTGTAATAGCCTGTGGAGCTGCTGGGGTCGGGTTCCAATCCCGGTCGGGCATGGATGTTTGTGACAGTCAATAAATGTTGTTATTTCTCTATGTGTTATTCATTTCTTTGTGACTGTAAAATTTCTTTCTGTGTCTGTCCCACTTGACGAAAGCTTATAAGCGGTTCTCTGATCAAGCACACAAGCTGGAATATATATGTATCATACCATACCTATAGTCGCCTTCTATTAAAATTTCTATGCACATAATTATCGATATTTGCTTGGAAGCATTTGGATTTGATTTGTTATTATTTGCCTTTTTTTTTAGTAGATACTAAATAATAATGAATGGTTACTTGTAGCTTACTTTTTTAGTTTAGTCCAAAATGTGTTTTATGCATTGCTCTAAATTACAAGGCATTTAGTTAGCTGCGTTGGTTCTGTAGAAAAATATATATATCATAATGTTTAAATAATATAATGTAATAATTGGTTAATGTGCTAATAATAAGGTTTTGTCTCAATTTTAAATGTGTCCTGCTTTTGTCCTGCTTTTTTAAAAGAAAGTGTCATGTTTTTAACTTTTTTGACCTGGTAACCCTAATTGGAACTAACGTGACAATGGGGATAAATCGCACTGTACGCGGAAAAGAGACCTACCTCAAAATGACTAGTTTTGCAGAAAAATCATTTGAACTCTATTTTTTCCATTACATTGCAAAATAGAAAAAAATAACAATTCGCTTACTGCATTCCAACAATTCAACAATTGATTTTTTTTTTTTTGCTTCAATCACTACATGTTTAAATTCCGTTTCTTTGAGCATACTCCGAAATTACTAGATGTTATTTCTCTTGGATAAAGATACGAGCTTTTAGGTCAGTTTAGAACATTTCGACTTCAAGTGCTTATAACATTATTTCTGTTAAAAAGACATCGAATGCGAATAATTTAACATTATTCACTTTTTCTTGAAACATTGTTAAATATAAAATGGTCAATAATAATTAAATCTGAAATTATTTGCTAAAGAATTTTTTTAAATGGTATATCAATTTTAATTGCATGACGGGCTAAGCATATATTGTTTCACGCTGAAAGTAATTTAAAAAACACATTTGTAAAAATGTCAAATTAAACGTTGGAAGTTATTACCACTTTTTTGTTTACTCATTTTTATATAATT
Source organism: Hylyphantes graminicola (assembly GCA_023701765.1). Classification (NCBI taxonomy): domain Eukaryota; kingdom Metazoa; phylum Arthropoda; class Arachnida; order Araneae; family Linyphiidae; genus Hylyphantes; species Hylyphantes graminicola. The sequence goes on from CM043112.1 coordinate 34,001,723, forward strand.
TTTAAATTTCCAGTTTACTTGTTATGGCTTGCTTATATTATCAGTAAGATTTGCCCTACTGTAAAATGCAAATTTATACAGTTTTGGAAGCCCCAAGAGACCGTGGATCAACATTGTATAACAAAAATTTAAAACCCTTAGTGTTGAAAATGCGTAATACAATGCTACGTTATATTATGCTAATCCTACGCATTGACGATAAGTTCATATAATACGCGAAAATAACGTACGTGCGGCTTAGAGTTGAGATTTATTTTGATTTAATGTTGGATTTTGAGAAAAATATCAGACCGCAATTAAAGTAGATTTCGGTTGTTTAAATATTAATGAAATATTTGAATTATAACAATTTATAATTCTTAACGCATTCTTGATTAAAAAAATATTTGAATGGATATTGTTTTCCTATTTTTGCATAAGTGTTACTTAAAATTTTTGGAATTTCATTTTATGGCATAGTAATACTCGTTAAAATAGATTTTGGTTGTTTGAATTTTAAGGATCAAATAATAATTCAATGTACATTCATGCCTTAAATCAGGGGTTCCCAACCTTATTGAACCTGCGTACCACTTGACTGTTTGAGAAATTTTTTGCGTACCACCAGACCTAAATATTTTGACAATATTATATTAATTACTCTTCTAAAAGTTTTCAAAGGTATTTTGAATTAAATTCCTGAAAAAACTTTATATTTATAGGTCAGGTGTTTGTTTATATGTCGTGCTTATAATAAAGGAAAAATAGGAAGATTAAAATGGTATTAATTTATAATTTTATTTATTACCTATAAGTCTAAAAACCTACAAATAAAAAATTAGTACAAACTCAGAAAAAAATTAGTCATCATATAAAATATACTTTTATAGTCTTTAGAGAAAAACTTGTTCTTTGCCTATGATTAAAATATCAATATTAGAAGTAATGGAACTTATCTTCAATCGTAAGTCCTCTTCAACACTTAGTCTGCTTTAATGTTTATTTTTTATATACAAGAATTCCGAAAATGAGCACTCACATAAAAAGCTCGTAACAACACTGCAAAAAGCAGTGTCTCAATTTCAGCACAAATGATGTCTGAATTGAGTTTTCAGACACTTATTGGGGACTTAATTGAACAATCTCTGAAATATTCTCTCATGTATTTTAAACACTGTAGTGTCTTAAATATGTTTCAGACTCTGTAAAGTCTGACTTTTGATGTAAATGTCTGAAATTTAGACACTTTCAAATTAAGACATTTTAAATCAGACACTTCATGCCATATAATTCAGACACTTGAACGTAGAATTTTTTGAGATGAAGCGCAATTTAATTTATAACTAAAGCAATCTTTTTCACTTGGAATTTGTTAATTATATTATTTAATAAAATTCAAAATTCGATTTACTTGATAAATAATTTGATATGCCACCAAAAAATATCATTTACTTATACTTTTTAATTTAATAATTACCTACATTAAATAGAAAAACTAAGAAAATATTTCTTTTTTAGATTACCAAAATTATTATTTCTTAATTTAACTATTTTTGCAATGTTTCTTAACGTTCGTCTCCTAGCACTCTAGTGCGACTTTAATTAAATTAAACTTAGTTGGAAACTCAACTTATTTAAAAAAAAATTCATTAAAAACTAATTAATCCAAAATTAATAGTTAAAAGTTGGTTTATAATTGGATCTGTATTGCGATTTCAAGCGAAATAAGATTTTGTCATTTCGCGGTTGTCTTTTTGTTATCCAAGCACACGACTTTAGGTATTTTTTATTCTCTTTAAATATGAGTGTAAATCACTATAGAAGCAATTATTACTCTCTATTATTCCCTAGTTTTTAACAGATGGTTTTATTTCAATATGATTGATTTTGATTAATGGATGGAATAATATTTTATATAAGCAAACTGCATCTTAATGAACTGTCAACGGCCGTACCATGTTGGAAATACCGGTTATCATCCTAGCACCGAAGTCAAGCAACATCGAGAGTGGTCAGTATTTGGGAGGGTGAACACCGCGTGACGTTTTGGCATTAATTTTAATATAGTTCTGTGCATATGTGTCTGAATTTTAGACACATTATATGTCTGAAAAATTTAAGACGCATTTTGGTGTCTGAATAATGTGCACCCTGTTTCAGCCGCTTTTTCGTCTGAAATCAAGACATTTCTGTTTGCAGTGAACTGACATCAAAAACAGTAGAATCAAGTTGCTCACATCATTCAATCGTACCACCTGTAATTTTCTCGGGTACCAGCAGTGGTACGCGTACCACCGGTTGCGAACCTCTGCCTTACATTATCATCTCATATTTTTTTTCTGGTTTGAGTAATAAAAATTACAAAGGATTTTTTTTTTTTTTTTGCAGAGTTTGGCTCAAAAGCTTCTAAATTTTCTTACATAACTTTCGGAAAAAATTGATTTTATCGATTTATTTTGAAATAAACATAACAATTTTTTATTTAACAAAAATAAGGTTTGAAAGGAAGGGCAGTTAATTTTAACCCTTTATAACAGTGTTTTAAGAGAAAAGCGATCACAAAACTAATCTCGAATTGTACGGTGATTTTAGTTAGACTGTATCATTCTTTTATTATTCTAAAATAAAAATCATGAAATAAAAGTTCTGATTTTAAATCACTTCAATTTATTGAAGAATACCAAAAAAGAAGAAGAACTGAATGAAACACACCCAGGAGTAGATTTAAAAATTTAGTATAAAAAATTAATATTTATTATTTAAATAGTGAACAAAAATATTGTACTACATGTAGCATTTTAATGCAGTTTTATTGTTAAGAATAAATTGTCCTGTCAAATGTGTTCATAAATCAATATTTTCTGAAAATATATTTAATAAGGAAGTCGAATTCAAAAGTTAGCCGATTCGTGTATAATAATCGGTGAATCCTATTTAATTATCTATCTAGAGATGAAATTATATTGTAAACTTTTAATATCATGTCACATCCGTCTAAAATTTCAAAACACATCTTTCAATTTCTCACAAAATTTATACAATACATGCATCCAACTTCATTTCACAGTTTCTGACCTCTGCATACAATACAATGTATACCAAAAACCAATTCCACATTGACAATAAACACCTAATAAAAAATATAAAGTAAGAAAAAACATTCAATGTAACCTAGGCTTTAACAATATTTTTATAACAACGTGCAAAAAAGTTCACTTTTTTATAGCATATTCATTCATAAATCGTTGCGAAAATGACACTTTACGTGCTTGCGTCACAGACAGTGTGCGAAAATATGGTTTTCGGCACTAGTGTGGTAAAGTAAATAAGAGTATCTGATTGGTAGGAAAGCAAAATGATGTCATGAATATCTCCATGGAAACTAAATGGTCACGAAACTCAGTTAATTCTATTGGTTCATTACTTTTGCATTTACTAATCTCCATGGAAACTAAAAGTATTGCAAAAATTATTAAAGGACATGAAATAAGATAAAAGTAAGAACACAAATTTCACTCCAAATAATACTTTTCTGGAAGAAGATTCGACCAAAATTCCTTAGCTGCTTTGTTAATTTAATCTGGAAGTTGGTCGAACATCATTTCAAATTCATTTTCATCTATGTTCGGTAGCACTTAACTAATCTAAATACTATTTTGATTCAAAATAGAAAAGTATTTTACAACTTTTCTTTCACTACTTTGCATTTTCGAATATCTCCATGGAAACTTAAGGATGTCATGAAAATCACTCATTGATAGAAATACTTTTTTGCACGTCATTATAAAAAATATTGTAAGCAAGCACGTTCCAAATAATACTTTATTAAGATCGTGTCATAATTTCACTCGCTCGTACCTCGCTTGTGAAATAAAAGCCACTCGCTTAATAAAGTATCATTTTCGGAACTAGTTGCTTAAATAACTATTTCCCAAACAATATGAAGCAGTTAATGAAATACTTTCTATCACTTTTTGGAAATTAATTTGAGGCAGAACAAACGCGTTTATTTTGTTCTGGATAGGTTCTTTATAATCATATTATATTTGATTAAGGTTACCAATTTTTTTTATTTTTCTCCCTTAAATATAGTATAATAAATTTTTAAAAAAGCCATCTGTTTTATAAAGAGTCAAACTATTTAGTGGTAGCTCTAACGACGTCAACGTTGCTTGAGCATGGTTCAAAAATATTAAATGTATTATAGAATTACATCTCCAAATGCTCATAACATATTTTCTGTTAAATAAAATTAACAATATTCATTATAGCTTGAAACATTTATTATGCAAATGGTGAATAAGATTCAAATGTGAAAATGTTTGCTTTTATAATTTTTTAATTTTAATTATAGATGATTCTGCATACATTGTTTCCCTCTAAGAGTCAAAGAACAAAGGTCAACAGTTTTCTAAAGATCTTGAATCACTTCTAAACACGGAGTAAAACTTATAAGAAAAAGATTAAATAAAACGCTAGATATTGTTACCATTTTTTTGTTTTTTAAATTTTTATATAATATTTAAATTTCCAGCTTTGTAGCAGAAAGCTTCTCAAAATTATTATTTAGGGACATTTTTTAGCGGTGGAGTTGCCTTTACTTTCCGCAAGAAATATTAAGACAGAAAGCACAAACGATCGCAATCTTGAACGATGTACTTAATACACTGGTGTGGCATAAAGACTAATTTTTCAGAAAAATCGCATTAACTCTAGTTTTTCTATTGCGTTGCATGATAGAAAAATAACAATTCGTTTAATGCATTCCAATGATTCAACCAATTGATTTTTTTTTGGCAAAAAAAAATCACTATATAATTAAATTTTGAATATTATACCATTTACAACTCGAAAGTCATAGCACGTTTTCGCGGAAAGTGCTATATTTCATATTTTTTAACAATCTCATCGATACAAAATGTTAGTTTATGTAGCACTCGACACGAGGATTTGATACTAGACAAACAAACTTGACATCGAATTTTATTTTAAGGAATCTGTACGTTTAGAATATCTATTAAAATATGTTTTGCAAGTATCTAACATAAAAAAATTATTTTAATTTATGAAATTAATGTTAAAAATCCATACAGTAAAAATATCAGTTTTTTGGTTTTACAGAATTAAATATAAGATTTAATTTTTTTAAATGCTATTGGGCACTTTTATTCGATGTACTAAGTGTTAACTCAGGTGACGTCCACGTTGCTTGAGCATGTTTCAAAATTATTAGATGTTAATTTGGCTGTGATAAAGCTATAATCATTTATGCCAACGTAGTTTATAGTTTTTCAACTCCAAATACCCGTAACATATTTTCTTTAAAAAATACGTCAAATGTTCATAATTTAATAATATTGACTATAACTTGAAATACTTATTACACTTAAATGGTCAATAAGATTCAAATATGAAAGTGTTTTGCTGTTGGAATATTTTTTATTATGTCAATTTTAAATATAAGATGATTCTGCATTTATTGTCTTGCTCTGAAAGTCAATAAACATAGATCGATAGTTTTCTTAATACGGTGAATTACTTCCAATCACTGAGTAAAAATTATCTAAAAACGTTAAATTAAACGATTAAGATTTTCATCACTTTTTTGTTTAAACAAATTTAATACAATAAATGTATACTTCCATTTGTGTAGCAATATAACACGAAACAGATTTTGTTTAGCGGTTTAGTTGTCTTTACTTACCGCATGAAATTTTAAGACAGAAATTACCTACGGCATTTAATTCTACATCAAACATTTGCAAGCTAAATTTGACCGCTTCATTTATTTTTCTGACGCGAAATTCATAAATATGCATTTTCTCTTTCTTAAATTATTTTTTAATAAATTTGATTACAACAATATTTGTGCGGGCAGGCATAAGTATAAGTTCTAAATAAAATTCCTATGTTTTGCTAAATTGTGCATTCTGTTGCTTAGTGAAGGGACTAAATTTACTAAGCCGATATTCCTAAAAAAAAATTTTTAGGCGTACAAGTCAAGAATTCAGCAGTTAAATACGCTTTTAAAAGATTATTTTGAGCAAATAATAACAACACACTTCAAAGCATAAAATGTATTTATGAAACACCAAAAAAGAAAATATGTTTCTGCCAACACGGACAGAAACTAATCTTAACTTTCCATTTCAATTTTAGTAACGTCATCTTATACTTAAGAAAGCAATAATTGTCAAACGAAATATCATTTGGAACCTATATTCGCCTTCTATTAAAATTTCTATACACATAATTATCGATATTTGCTTCTAAGCATTTGGTTTCGAATTGCTATTATTTGCCTTTTAATATTCAAGTAGCGACTAAATAGCAATGAATGGTCACTTGGCTAGAACAAAAAACGCAAATGCACAACACATATTCAAAATAAAGTTTCAAACATTTTCATAACATTTTAGATGTTTTCTCGCAACTTAGATGCCGAAATTTTTTTTGTAATACAACAGGATTTTGTTTTACTGGGAAAATTGTGCCGTATACATTCAAACACAACTGAAATTAATGTAATCCTAATCATTTAAAACATGTACTGGCCGCACACAATAGTAAAAACCTCCGATTGCATTTCCAATAAAAAGGTTTTATGTCAAGAGAAATACACACATTCAGCAACTTTTATATCATCGAATGACACAATGGCTCTGTTCATCCACTCAATTATATACTAATGGTAAAAGATTCGGTAGCAGAGGTTTTAGTAAGGTGGAACTAACGTGAGAATGGGGATACTTCGCACTGTACGAGGAAACGAGACCACCGCAAAAGACTAGTTTTTTCGAAAAATCACCTGGACTATAATTTTTAAATTACATTGCAAGATAGAAAAAATAACAATTCGCTTACTGCATTCCAACAATTCAACAATTGATTTATTTTTTTGCTTCAATCACTATACATTTAAATTTTGAATATTATAGCATTTACAACTCGAAAAGTCAAATTTGTGCGTTTGGTTACTTTTCCGCGTACAGGTGATATATTGTCTAACGGAGAGAGTACTATTATTCACGGTTATTTGATCAAGATTGTTTAGTAATGGTTTTGTTTGAGGGTTACACTGTTAAAACTTTTGTGAATGATTTCAACATATTAACGGTTACTAGTACTGCAGCAGCTACACTCCGATGTAAAAGTTTAGACTATGATGTTTTTTAGCTTAAATTTAGTATCGTGATAGTAAATTTACAACACACCTTCAAATATATTAAATATATATTTTGAAATGCTATAATTGAACCATAATTGTTTGATTTGCAATAATAAAATTTGTTTTCATAAAATAAAATTTTGTTTGATGCAAAAAAAAATTAGAAACAAATACGATATTATGCTAATTTAAAATAGATAACTGACTAATTTCACATTTTTATTGACGAATTATATTTTTTGTATGGTAAAATAAAAAAAAACGATATCCGGTGAACTAAACAGATTTACTAACGATATTGGTTCAATTTTACACAAAACAGACAATATATAGCTACTTTAAATCTTTATTTAAATTCTCAAAATGCATGCATCCAACTTCTTTTCGCATTTTATGAGCTCTGCAACACAATGTATACTAAAACAAATTTCACGTTAACATTGTGCTCCTAATAAACATGGGGAGAATACAGAACAACCATCCAATTCCAATATATATTGTAATTTAACAATAATTTCCTAAACAATACGATGTATTTAATTTAACACTTTCTCTTGCACTGTTCAGAAAATAATTTATGGGAGAACAGACACATTTATTGTGCTCGGGATTGATACTTTATTATCATTCCAAAACTTTATATGTTAAAAATAGTTAAAATTAATGTTTAAACATCTAAAAATGCAAACATGAAAAACTTTGAAATGTAAACATGAAAACTGTTGAACTATCTGTTTTTTTTTTATATAGCGGTGGAGTTAACTTTACTTGCCGCAAGAAATGTTAAAATAGAATATTCAAGTGTCACATTCGCCTTGTAAAGAACTCTTTCGAACGTTTGGGTGCAACTTACTCCAAAACGATTTTTCAGAATTTCCTGCATCCATATAAAGATAGGCTTTCACTAACATAAATAGATTAAAACAAGTAGGCTTTTCATATAATCTGTCAATTTGACCGATTGTATACACAATCGTTTTTCTTAGTATTGTGAGACAAACGAATCATTTAAATCTACATCAAACATTTAAACTGCAAATTTTACATTCTATTATTTCGATTATTCAATATATCGTCACTTAAAGGGGTATGGGACACTTTCAACTTTTTTCTTTAATATTGCAGATATCAATATAATTTTTTTTCCATAAATGTATACTAAATATACTTACACTTTTAGATAGTCAAAGGTTTTAAATTATCATTATCTATTTTTTTTTTTTTAAATAAAATGTGTCAAAAAGTGATGTCTCCTATTTTTGTTATAAGTCAAAAACTTATTTATTGGCAAACAAATATTTAGCATTTTTATAAACAGAAAAATGTATTTAACAAACTGTCTTTACCGATTTTTCATATTTGCCATAGTTTTTTTTTTTAAAAATATTGAAGTTTTTTTTAATAATTTCACAGGTTCACTTTTTTTATAAAAATTAATAAATAAAAAAATAAACTATTTACAACTAATCCCTAAAGACAAATTAAAGATATATGTTTGAAAAATATGAGTGGAAAATTTTGACACTCTATGGGCAGTAGATTTTGAGTTATATCAATTTAAAGTCAAAAAATCATCGAAAACACGATCAAGGAGAAAAACAGCTTTGAAGTTTATCACTTTCCTTACTGAAGCGCTCCAAACCTACCGAACAACTAAGGATTCGATAACGTTATTCCTATCTAATATTACGAGGAAGCAAAGATTATAAACGTGGTTGGCCAACACAGATGAAGAGTACACGGGAATAACCGATTGATTTTTCAGAGAAGTTTCCTTAGCAGGCCACTTTGGCGATGATAGCGAGTGATCGCCTAAACCTGTGCAAGGAAATCAGTTCCTACCACAGAGATCACAGTTTAAGTAATTGAGTGGTAGATCACGTGACCTCTAATGCCAACGACGGGACGCGCAAGGAGCTCCCAGAACAATTAAGTCAGTGTCGTAGGTCACGTGATATGCCACTGTAGTACTTTAATACTATCTCTGTGGTTCCTAGCTACCATGATTCAGGCGATTGGCGATCTCGAAGCTTGGACCAAGCGAAAAAGGAAGAGAGAAACCGGTTTTCGGCCGCCAAGCAGGTAATTGCGGGCGTTCGCCTAATGAATCAATCGCTTCTTCTCGTGTACTCTTCAGATGCCATGACACAAAAAACTACACATCTCACGTTCTACTGCAGATATAAATAAAATTTTTGTTTTAAATTATTCTAAAATATTTGTGTTATTTTTTGTGATAATAATAATTTTTTTTGATTTTTTTGAAGATTTTGTGTCCTATACCCCCTTAAGTTCCCACATGTGCAATCTAACTTTGCAAAACAGTAGAAATTTATTGAAAGGTGACCCTTGGCGAACTTACTAAAATCGCGCCAAAGGTCGGCCGAAAACCCAAACGAAATTATAGGATAGGTTAGGTATGAATTATCGTCGCATTAGAGCTACACGAGGGAGAACCGAAAAACATGTTTGTTCATTTAGCACCGGCTGTTCGGACTTTCTTGTTTCATAATATCGGTCTACATAATGTAATGCTGAGATATGCAACAAGAAAATCCGAACAGCCGGTGTTAAATAAACACGTTTTTCGGCTATCCCTCGTGTAGCTCTAATGCGACGATAATTCAAACCTAACCTATCCTATAATTTCGTTTGGGTTTTCGGCCGACTTTTGGCGCGATTTTGGAAAGTTCGTCAAGGGTTACCTTTCAATAAATTTCTACCGTTTTTCAAAGTTAGATAGCACATGTGGGAGCTTAAGAGACGATATATTCATTACCTCTTGCAATCGTCAGTTGTGAAGGAAAAACTAAAATATTTTATTCAAATCAATTTTTGTTCTGAATCGACACATTATAGTAATGTTTCCATTTTTACAAAATGAGTGTGTTCCACTTGTACTTATGTACTGAGTATGTACAATTTTTGCATTCAAAATCACAAGTGAAACGCGAGTCTCTTATTGCAGCCGTAACCCTTTCCGACCGGGCTGCAGCCGTAACCCTTTCGATAAAACTCCAAATTTAGTCTCATAATTTTAAATCAGCTCAGCAATTTTACATCCTCGAATGACAAAAAAGGCTCAATTCAACCACTCTGGCGGGATTCACGATACAAAATTCTAAGTCTAATTAGCACAAGTTTTGATACTCGACAAACTTTACATCATTTTTTTTTTTTTAAGGAATCTATACATTTAGAATCTTTTTAAAAATATGTTTTACAAGTATCTAACCAAAAAAAATATATATATTTTAATTTTTTAAATTAATGTTAAAAATTCATGCAGTAAGAGCATATTATATTCGTTATGCTTCTTGTTACTTCTTATTAAGATTTAATTTCCTATGATAATTCCAAACGGAAATTTATGCATTTATATAAAACACAAGATTTTTTTATTGGGATTGATGAAATGTTAATATGTTAGACTATGTCACGTTTTATTAACAACAATAGATAATCATTATACTACGTAATAATAATTACTTGCTTTTATCACGATATATGTTTGATAAAAACAGTTGTTGTTTCTAATGCCATTCGGTAACCGAGCCCGGAGTTAAGAGCTTTCCGATTTTAAGGCGAAGTGGGGCGGCTTAAGTTTTTATTGAGCGCCAAAAGGGAGGAAGTCCGACTTTTTTTTTATCGGATACACAACCCTTAGATGCTAGCACGATGCATCATTAGACTGAAATACCGCGGCTCCTTGACTTCTTGGGAAAGCTTCTTTAGGAATCAAGAAAATACAGCTACAAATACAATCTAGCTTAAATATCAATAGGATTTACCTTAATAATGCAAGATACAAATTTATGAAATTTTGCCAACCATAAGAGATCCCGGATCAATATTGTAAGACAAAAGTTTCAAAATTTAAGTGTTGAAAATGCGTAATACTATGCTACGTCATAACGATAAATTTAAGTACCTTAGAGATAAGTTCATGTGATAAGTTCATTTGATGTAACGTTGAAATCTTAGAAAATATCAAAGAAATATTTTCTTAAGGCTGCTCATCACCCCCATACCCCGTCCTCCTTCGATCGGGCTTGCTAATGTTAAGTTTATGGGGAAAAAATGGTTTTTGTTCCAAAAAAAAGTCAAGAAATTATATGAATATTTTGATGTGGTTTTTTTTAATTCATAAAACTCCAATAAAGTAGTGCTTTTAGAGGTTATTTTTTAAAAAAGTTACTTGCCCTTTTTTAATAGAAAAAAATTTAGATTAAAAAAAAAAGTAAATAACGTTTAAAAAAAATAATCTCTAAAAGCACTACTTTATTGGATTTTTATGAATTAAAAAAAAAAAAAAAACGCATCAAAATATTCCTATAATTTCTCGACTTTTTTTTGGAACAAAAACCATTTTTTCCCCATAGACTTAACATTAGCAAGCCCGATCGAAAGAGGACGGGGTATGGGGGTGATGAGCAGCCTTAAGTAGATTTTGGTGGCTTGAATATTTAAAGCAACAAATTATTATTCAAATTATACTCGTGACTAAAATTATCTTTGTATGATTTTTTTATAATTTTTTATACAAGTATTGCATAAAAAATGTGGAATTTCATATTAATACCGTAGTACTGTTAGTTAAAGTAGATTTTTGGTTGATTGAATGGTTAAGATCATATTGTAGTTCAAATTACACTCATGTATTCGATTATCTTTTAATTAAACTTTTTTTTCTGATTTATCGACAGTCACTATCATCAGAAATCATGAATTATATAGCGAATAAGCAATTTAAAATAAAAATGATAAATAAATATTTGATAGTTGGGCTCAAAAACTTCTCTCAATTTTTGAAAATTGTTACATAACTTTCTGACAAAAAGGATTTTATTGATGAAATGATTTTTTTAATAAACAAAAGATAATTTATTAAAAAAGAAACTTTTAAAATTATGGAAATTTAAGGCAACACATTTATATACGATCATCAAAAATGATCGCAAATTTACGGTTCGATTTTTGGATTGACCCACTCATACTTGTCATTCTAAAAAAATAATAATAATAATGATATAAAAGTTCTGAGCTTTAATAACTTCAAAATACTGAAGAATATCATAAACTTATTGAACAAGCAAAAAAAGTATATATCCTTTTAAAACCGAGCTATCACGATCGTGCGGTGTAAAAGAGAATGTTTATGCTTTTCAAAAACATCAATGCCGCAGCAGATGACTTGTACAATTCGTTATTTGTATAAATAATTACTTTGTTTTTTAAGAGTTGCTGGCCTTGATGCTGTTTAAAGCATTTTTTCGATAAAACTCTAAAATTTGGTCTCGTAAACTTAAATCAGCGCCATCTGATGGCTGGTATAAAAGGGTTGTAAATCGAAAGCGTGATATGAGAAAATATAATTATATAAAAATTATTATTTAACTATTTAAAAACTAAAAAAAAATATATGGTACTACCTAAATATTTTTTTGTGAATTTCCATTGTTAAGAATCAATAATAAGACAAATGTGACCAGGAAAAAAAATTCTTTTAATATTTTTTTAATAAGAAAGTTAAGTTCAAAAGGCAACAGATTCTTGCATAAAATTTGGTGAAAACTATTCTATTATCTACTTAGTGATAATGTTATATTGTAAACATTTGATATGTCATCCATGTAACCCTAAAAGACCGAGCTATCACGATCGTGAGGGTATAAAAAATAATGTTTTATAGCTTTTCAAAAATATAATTACCGAAGCAACTGACTGGTACCATTAGTTATTTGTATAACAAATGACTTTGTTTTTAAGGAGTTGTAACATTGATGCTGTTTAAGGCATTTTTTCGATAAAATTATGAAATTTAGGTTCTTAAACTTTAATCAGCGCCATCTGATGTCAGGTCTTAAAGGGTTGAAATCGCAGAACACTTTTCAATTTCCCACACACACAAAAAAAAAAACACAATCCAACCTCATTTCAAATTTTAAAACCAGTTCCACGTTGACAATGCGCTCCTAATAAACATGTGGAGAATACAGGACAAACCATCCAATATATCTCGTCCTTTAACAATAATTTCCCAAACAATACGAGATGCAGTTAATATAATACTTTCTAGCACAGTTAAGAAAATAATTTGAAGCAGAACAAACACGTTTATTCTGCTCGGGATTGACACTTTATAATTAGAATATATTTTAATGCTGTTACCAGTTTTTTTGGTTTCTCTAAGTTATTTATAGAATATTAAATTTTGTAAAAGTCAATTGTTTTTTTACAATCCACAGTAAGTTATAGCTCTAGTGACGTCCCCGTTACTTGAGCAACCTTCGAAATTAGTAACTATTATTCGGCTGTGTTTATATGTTGTAGAGCTTAAGAAATACAGTCATGAGCTTTTAGGTAAAACTAGGTTGTAATATAGTACTTCAAAAGCTTATAACATAAATACTGTTGAAAAGACATCGATTGCGAATAATTTAACATTATTCACTTTGTCTTGAAACATTCTTAAATTCAAAATGGTCAATAATGATATTGAAATCGAATTGATAATGGATTTTTTATGTTTAATGCCAATTTTAATTACATGGCGACTAAGCATATATTGTTTCACACCGAAAATAATCTAAAAAACACATGTAAAAATACCAAATTAAATTTTGAAAGTTATTACCGCATTTTTGTTTAATAAATTTTAATATAATATATAATTTGCCAAGCTGAATACCGCTATTTTTTAAACCTTCTTTTAGCGGTGGAGTTGTTTTACTTGCCGTAAGAAATTTTAAGATTGAATTTTTAAGTGGTCCCAATCTTGGGCGATGCACTTAAAAAAAACAAGTACATTTGGTGCAGTATTGAGACATACAAATGATTAAATTCTACATTTAAACTCCAAATTTTACATTCTATTATTTCGAAAATTTAATAAATGTTCATTAAATCTTGCGATCTTCATAAATATAATGTATGTAAAATATAGGCTATTCGTGATACTTTTTGTTATGTCTTAGTAAGATTTAACATCCTATGATAATTAAAAACAAAAATTTATGCAGTTATATAAAACACACGAGATTTTGAGTGAGAATGACGAAATGTTAATATGTTAGACTATGTCACGTCATGATAACAGCAGTAGATAATCATTATGGTACGTAACAATAATAACTTGTATATAATCAAGATACATGATTGATAAAAACGGTTGTTGTTGTTTCTAATGCCACTCGGTACCCAAGCCCAGAGTGAAAAATTGTACCAAACGAAGCATTTTTATGAAACTTCATTGTTAAGAATCATTAATAAGGTCAAATGTATTAATGAAAACATATTCTGCATTTTTTGTAATAAAAAAATTAAATTCAAAATGCAACGGATTCTTGCATAATGTTTGGTGAAAAATATTTTATTATCTACCTAGTGATGAAGTTATGGTGTAAGCATTTGATATAGTGTCCCAACCCTCTAACCCTTTTAGACAGAGCTATCACAATCGTGCTGGAATAAAAGAATGTTTCAGCTTTTCAAAAATATCAATATTGAAGCAGCTGACTTGTACCCTTCGCTATTTGTATAAAAAATGACCTTGTTTTTAAGGAGTTGCTGGCACTGATGCTCTTTGAAGATTTTTTTTTTCGATAAAACTCTAAAATTTAGTCTCATAAACTTGAATCAGCGTTATCTGATGGCCTGTCTTAAGTTGTTAAAATTATATAACTCATCTTTCAATTTCTCACAAACATTCTCACAATGCATGCACCCAACTTCATTTCACTTTTCATGAGCTCTTCATACAACACACTGTATACTAGAAAAATTCCACTTTGACAATGCGCACCTAATTAACTTATGGTAAATACAGGACAACTATATATCCAATATATCTCGTCCTTTAACAATAATTTCCCAAAAAATACACGATGCAGTTAATATAATACTTTCTAGCACTGTTAAGAAAATAATTTGTAGTAGGACACATTTATTGTGTTCGGGATTGATACTTCATAATCAGAATGTATTTGCCGAATATGTCACCAGTGTTTTGGTTTTTCACATTTCTTTATATAACATTAAATTTTGTCTGTGAGGCTGTGGATTTCTATTAAGTTATAGCTCTAGTGGCGTCCATACTGACTTGGACTATTAATAAAACATACTGGATTACCTTTTATTTCAGATCGAAAATGGTACCACTCATTGCTGCGATTACTGCAGTTTATCTGCCCACGACAGTCCACGTTACTTGAATATATTTCAAAATTACTAGACGTTATTTGGCAGTGTTACAGATATGTTTTAGACTCTAAAATTTAGAGAATACAAAAGACAGCCATGAGCTTTTAGGTCAAGCTAGGTTTTGGTATTTCGACTTCATGTGCCAAATAACAAAATTTCTGTTGATTTGACTTCGAATGCGAATTATTTAATTATTATTGTCCACTGTTTATTGAAACATTTAATGCATTTAAATATTGTCAATAATAATGAAATCTGAAATTTCTTGCTAAATATTTTTATATAGTATGACAATTTTAATTACAAGACGACTATGCATATATTATTCCACACTAAAAGTTATATAAAAATATATATTTGTAAATATATATATATATTTGTAAAAAAAATGAAGTCACGTGTTGAAAGTTATTACCACTCTTTTTTGTTCAATCAATTTTAATATAATATTTAAATTTCCAGTCTTTTAAACACTGTTATTTTAATATTTTGTGCTATTATTTAGCGGTGTTGTTGTCTTTACATGCCGCAAGAAATTGTAAGATAGAATTTTCAAGTGGTCACAATCTTTGAAGAAGCACTAAAAAAACCAGTGTATTTGGTGCAGCATTGTAACGAGATCATTCGAACGTTTGGAGCCAACCTACTCGAAAACATTCTTTCAGAATTTGCTGCATCCATATTTAGATAGCATTTCTCTAAAAAATGGATTAAAACAAGTAGGCGTTTCATATAATCTGTCACTTTGATCGGATTCTACACAACCGTTTTACTCAGTATTGTGAGACAAACAGATAATTTAATTCTACATTTAAACTCTAAATTTGGCATTATATTCTTTCGAAAATTCAATAAATATCCATAACCTCATGCGATCGTCCGTTGTTTTTAAAAAACCAACATTTGTATTCAACGCAATTCTTGTTTTGAATCGTCACATTATGGTAATGTTGCCATTTTTACAAAATATTTGTGTTCTAAAGTGTGTTTATGAGTACAATTTTGGGATTCAAAATCACAAGTGAAACGCGAGTCTCTGATTGCAGCCACATTATTATCTTTTTTTCTTTCAAAACAAATCTACAGTTATACCAAAACCGACCTTAAGTTTGCAGCAGAGAAATGTACTACGCGGAGGAATTCGAGTACACAACGCGGCTGGCGCCGAAGCTTCGCCTGCTCCGATTGGTTGATAATTTGACCCTGGTATTCGTGCGCCCTGTTACGTGAAAATCGAAGGAAAAATAATTAAAATAACACTCTAACTGAAGCTAAACTAATAAAAATAATAAATTTATGTCTTGAAGTAACAAATAAATTTGTTTATTGAATGTTAAATACCTTTTTGTATTCGATTCTCGCCCTCAAAAATGAGAACTATTTACCCTCTTTCTCGTAGAACATTTGTATACTGCAAACTTAAGGTCGGGAGAGGTATAGCAGCTTTCATATCCTCGAATGACACAAACACTCCATTCCCATTGACGGGATTCACGACACGAAATTCTAAGTTTCTATAGCACAAGTTTTGAAACTTGGCAAACAAACTGTGCATCATTTTTTTTTTTATTTTAAGGAATCGACATTTACAATCTTCAGAAAATCTCAGGCAACGATTCAGAAATGAATACCTCGCTCTATTAGTTCACAAAGGAATCAGGAGAAGTGACGTTTTGAATGTGGGTGACGTTGTTTTAATTGGTCAAGATAACATACGGCGCATCGATTGGCCTCTTGGAATTATTTTAGAAGTCTTTCCCGGTAGAGATGGGGTTCCAAGAGTAGCGAGATTGAAGACCTCGAGGGGGGAGAGAATCCGCCCTTTTCAGCGGCTGTACCCTTTGGAAATATCTGGAACTGATGTAGATATGCTACAGGCTGCCAGAAGATCGTTAAGGAAGAGACATTGAGATTCATTGTCGAACTATTGAACTTGTTTTTATTCTAAAAAGACTCTTTTTGGACTCTAAATTGTGCTGATAATTCTAAATATCAAATTTTCTGTTGCAAAGTGATAACCTTTGCAAGGTGGGAGTATGTTGATGTTTGTAAAGAATTCTCTAATATGAATTTTGTTTACTAAGTACAGTTGTTAATTGCAGTTTATTTATTTATTTAATTTTATGTTTAAAGTTTTGTCTGTGGCAACATTGTTTTTGTAAGAAAATCAGTTTTTCGAAATAAAGTCTTAGAGTTTGCAACGGTTTTGCTTCCGTCCATTTTTTTATATATAGGAGCAGAAAGCTCAGAGAAGCTTCAGCTTTGTTCTGCAAATCCTTAAAGAATAATTTTTGAGTTTATTTAACACATATCAAAAATTCGTTCCTGTCGGCATTATTTCCCTGTCGGAATTATGCTCTTTCGGTATGCCCTGTGTCGTGTGTACTCAACTTTGGGACTTTAGGGTATATTTAATGTACACTTCCTCTACACGGGGACATACGTCGGACCTACACCTACATTCGTCTTACGTTTTGGGCTGCTCGGGCAGTTTGTAGGTCGGTAGTTATTTCGGCAATGCCCGGACACGGACCTGGTAGTACACGGGGCGCGGCTGACAGAAACGGCTAAGTCTCCTCCACATTATTTTTAGTACACTATTTATTTGTACGATGTGAGTGTCAAAAACATTGCAATGTATAAAAACTCCCTTCCCAATCAGCCAATTAACACAACCCTGAAGCGACGTCATTAAGAACAAGTTGTGATAAAAGGTTTTAAAATTAAAACAATTGGTGGGAAAATGGTTCTGAACCTTTAAATAATATTGTAATTTCATAATCATAACTTTAGTACCGTCTATAGTACGAAAATATACAGTAACGGAAAATTTTGAATTGCTATTTTATTATTTTATTTTCAGTGTAAGGCTTAACGGAAAACAGTCCATCTACTGCTAATGGAATTATCTATCAGAGAAGGTGAATTTTACACAACTACCAATTCCAAATACTACTTCCCCTGCTTGTTTATTTGATTTTTATTGCTTACAAGAGGACCTACAATTTCTAAGCCTTGATATCTCAAAATAAGATATGTTTAGCTGCACCATAAACGAAGCAATCACTGAGTCAAATAAGCAAAAAAAAAATAATTTAAAAAAAAACTTTCTGAAAAACTGTCAAATAACAAAACAAATTGCAACATAAAATATCTTTTTACTAATAAAACGTCAAAAAAGATAATATTTTTCTGCGAACACGGACATAAACTTATCTTAAATTGTCATTTCAATTATAGAAAAGTCATCTGAAACTAAATAACGAAATAAAAATGAAAAATAATTTAACATTTGGAACATGTTTTCGCCTTTTTGTGCATCCGCCGAAATATCAATATTTGTTCAGAATCATTTGCTTTTGGATTTTATTCTTATAGGTTGTTTAATATTTAAGTGGCTACACGCAAATTTCATATTAACATGAAGCTGCTAAAATTATGAGTATCGTTTAATAAACTAAATATCGAAATAAAAGCGAAAAATAATATAACATTTGGAACATGTTTTCCCCTTTTCCTTCAGACCACCAAATTATTAATTTTTCTTTAGAAACATTTGCTTTTAATCAATTATAGTGTGTTAAAGTGTTTTAGGTAAACTATATTTCATAAGCTAGTATGTTATATGAAATTTTTTAATAGTACGAAATTCCGTGTACGTCACTAATTTTACAAATTTTATATCTCAGTTAAAATAGTAAATTTTTAAAAAAAATTGTACATTCGGAGCGTTTCATTCTGAAATAAAAGTTCTGAGTTTAAATTACTTTAATTTACTGAAGAATGGTGTAAACTTATTGAACAAGGGAAAACAATTGCATATAGGAGTGGATTAAAAGCGTGGTATGAAAAAATCATTTAAAATAAATAATAATTAATTATTTAAATAATGAAAAAAAATAAAAGAGGAATGTTTAAGCCGAAGCAGCTGACATGTACCAGTCGTTAATTGTATTAAAAAATGCTTTGCTTCAAGCAGTTGCGGCTGATGTTTAAGGCATTTTTCGACAAAACTCTAAAATTTAGTCTTATTAACTTAAATCAGCGCCATCTGATGGCCGGTCTTAAAGAGTTAAAATTACTAAAAAAATACTATGTCAATTTTTATTACAGGACGATTATGCATACATTGTTTCACACTGAAACTAATAAAACTCTCATTAAAACTCTCATTAAGTTACTACCGCTTTTTTTTGTGTCATCAATTTTTATATAATATTTAAAATTCCATTTTAGTGCAACCTTTGTTCAGTTTACGCTTTATTTAGCGGTGGAGTTGTCTATACTTGCCGCAAGAAAGTTTAAGAAAGAATTTTCAAGTGGTCGCAATCTTTGGCGATGCACTGAAAAAAAACCCAGTGCATTTGGTGCAGCTTTGTAAGGATCTCATTAGATCATATAAAAACTTACTCCAAAACGATTTTTTCGGAGTTTGCTGCATCCATATGTAGACACAAGTAGGTTTCATATAATCTGTCACTTTGACCGATTCTACACAACCGTTTTACTCAGTATTGTGAGACAAACAAATAATTTAATTCTAGATTTAAACTCTAAATTTGGCATTATATTCTTTCGAGAATTTAATAAATATTTATTACCTCTTGCGATCGTCAGTTTTTTTTTAAACCAACATTTGTATTTAACGCAATTCTACTTCTGAATCGACACATTATGGTAATGTTGCCATTTTTACAAAATATTTGTGTTCTAAAGTGTGTTTATGAATACAATTTTGGGATTCAAAATCACAAGTGAAACGCGAGTCTCTGATTGCAGCCACATTATTATCTTTTTTTCTTTCAAAACAAATCTATAGTTATACCAAAACTGACCTTAAGTTTGCAGCAGAGAAATGTACTACGCGGAAGAATTTGCGTACACAACGCGGCTGGCGCCGAAGCTTCACCTGCTCCGATTGGTTGATAACTTGACCCTGATATTCGTGCGCCCTGTTACGTCAAAATCGAAGGAAAAATAATTAAAATAACACTCTAACTGAAGCTAAAATAATAAAAATATTAAATTTATGTCTTGAAATAACAAATAAATTTGTTTATTGAATGTTAAATACCTTTTTGTATTCGATTCTCGCCCTCAAAAATGAGAACTATTTACCCTCTTTCTCGTAGAACATTTGTATACTGCAAACTTAAGGTCGGGAGAGGTATAGCAGCTTTCATATCCTCGAATGACACAAACACTCCATTCCCATTGACGGGATTCACGATACAAAATTCTAAGTTTCTATAGCACAAGTTTTGAAACTTGGCAAACAAACTGTACATCATTTTTATTACTTTTATTTTAAGGAATCGACCTTTACAATCTTTTTAAAAATATGTTTTACAGGTATCTAATCAAAACAATTTTATTTTAATTTTTTTAAATTAATGTTACAAATTCAGGCAGTAAAGTATAGCATATTCGATATGCTTTTAAAACTTATACTGTTGAAAATCCCTTCCGATGCGAACACGACTCTTCACACGACTGAGCTAGCACGGCTCTGAAATTTATGCAGTTATATAAAACCCAAGATCTTTTGATTGAGAATGATGAAATGTTAATATGTTAGACTATGTCACTTTATAATAACAACAATCATTATACTACGTAATAATAATAACTTGTATATAATCAAGATATATGTTTGTTAAAAACTGTTGTTGTTTCTAATGCCAATCGGTAACCAAGCCTGGAACTTTCCGATTTAAAGGCGAAGTGGGGCGGCTTCCGTTTTTATTGAGCGCCACAAGGGAGGAAGTCCGACTTTTTTTTTATCAAACCACAACCCTTCCGATGCGAGCACGACGCTTCACACGACTAAGCTACCACGGCTCCCTGATAATAACTACTTTAGGAATGAAGAATATATATGCTACCGTATAAACACTCTGCTTTTATGTCTAGTGTAAATATCAGTAAATTTACCTTAATGCAAAATACAAATTTTTGCAATTTTGCAATCCCCAAGAGATCCCGGATCCATATGGTAAGGCAAAAGTTTCAAAATTAAAGTGTTGAAAATGTGTAATACTATGCTACGTACCAATGATAATCTTATGCCTTAGAGATAAGTTCATGTGATAAGCAAAAATATCATAGTTCGTGCAGCTTAAAGTAGAGATTTGTTTTAATGTAACGTTGGGATTTAAGAAAAATATCAGATAAACATTTTCTCAAGTAGATTTTGGTTTTTTGAATATACAAAGTAAATAATTATTATTCAAATTAAAATCGTGACTAAAATTATCTTTGCATGAATATATTTTGTTGTTGTTTTTCTTATACAAGTGTTACATAAAAAAATATGGAATTTCTTAATAATACCATATTAATGTTAGTGAATTTTGAATTTTGGTTGGTTGAATTGTAAGGAACCAAAAAACTGGCAAATTTAATGTTTAATTTTTGATTAAATCACTCATACTTAAAACATTTTAAAATAAAAATAATGAAATAAAAGTTCGGAATTAAAATAACTTCAACTCTCTTACTAAAGAATACCATACCCTTATGGAACATGAGAAAAAAATACATATAAGAGTGTATTAAAATCTTGGTATGGCAAAATTAATGATAGAAATTTAATATATATTTTTTTTTAAATAGAGCAAAAAAATATTGCTCTACATGAAGCATTTTTATGAAACTTCATTGATAGGAATCAGTAGTAAGGCCAAATGTAAAAAAAAAATATTTTCTGCAATTTTATTTTCTAATAAGAAAGTTAAATTCAAAAGGCAACGGATTCTTGCATAAAGTTTGGTGAAAACTATTTTATAATAAACCTAGTGATGAGGTTATAGTGTAAACATTTGTTATAATGTCATCCATGTAACCCTTTGAAACCGCGCTATCACGATCGTGCGGGTACAAAAAATAATGTTTTTAAGCTTTTCAAAAATACCAATACCGAAGCATCTGACTAGTACCATTAGTTATGTGTATAACAAATGACTTTGTTTTTAAGGAGTTGTAACATTGATGCTGTTTAAGGCATTTTTTTGATAAAACTCTATAATTTAGGTTCTTGAACTTAAATCAGCACCATCTCATGGCCGAACTTAAAGGGTTAAAATTACTAAACACGTATTTTATTTTCTCCAAAAACTCGCACAATGCATGCATCCAACTTAATTTTACTTTTTATGAGCTCTTCATCTAACACATGTATTCTAAAAACCAATTCCTCGTTGACAATGCGCTCCTAATAAACATAGGGACAATACAGGACAACCATTTAATTAATATATATCTTGTCCTTTAATAATAATTTCCAAAACAATACGATGCATTTAATATAATACTTTCTAGCACTGTTCAGAAAATAATTTGAAGCGGAACAAACACTATTGTGCTCGGGAATGACACTTTATGATTAGAAAATATTTGACTAATCTCACCAGTTTTTCTTTTGTTTTTTTACGTTTTTTATGATACATTAAATTTCGATACAGATATGGTGTACACTCTTAAAACAAACACTCCTAATTTAACTCAGTCTGAGTGGATTTCACTCCTCCAGACTGGAAAATGCACTTCTCCTTTTGGAGTGGATTCTTTGTGTGTACCTTCGACAGGATCACTCCAAACGAGTGATTTTTACTCAGTCTGAGTAAATATGCATGTCTTTACGGTGTCGAAAATGCACTTCTCCAACTGGAGTGGATTTCACTCTTTTGTTTTAAGAGTGTAGATATTAAAAATGACAGCCATAAGTTTTTATGTCAAACAAGGCCATAATATTTTGACTTCAAATGCTTAACAGAATTGCTGCTGAAAAGACATCGAATGCGACTAATTTAACATAAATCACTTTTTCTACGACGTTTAACAAAATTAAGGAGGACCTTGCGGCGAAGCTGCCTCCACCTCCGGTGTAGCTGGGGAATGTAGGAGATGGTCGTACAAAGGACGAATGGGTGGTGTGGCGGGAAATCACTTTTTCTTGAAACGATTATTACATTTAAATTTTCTCAATAATAATGAAATCTGGTATTGGTTTGATAAATTAATTTTTTTTCGATGATATGTAAATTTGAATTACAAGACGATTATGCATATATTGTTTGACACCGATATTAATTAAAAAAAACATTCCTTTAAAAATTTCAAAATAAGCGTTGAAAGTTGCTACCACTTGTTTTGTTTCATCAATTTTAATATAACATTTAAATTTTCAGTTTTGACAATCGCTATCAATAGTTGTTTTTGTCTTTCAATTAGCGGTGAAGTTATCTTTACTTGCCGCATGTAATTTTGAAATGTAATTTTCAAATGGTCGCAATCTTGAATGATGTACTTAAAAAACAAGTACATTTGGTGCAACATCGCAAAGAACTCATTCGAACGTTTGAGTGCAACTTACTCCTTTTCGATTTTTCAGAATTCGCTGCATCCATATGCAGACAGCCTTTCACTAAAAATGAATTAAAACAAGTAGGTTTCATATAATTTGTTATTTTGACCTGTTCTATAAAACTGTTTTACTCGATATTGCAAAGCATTTAATTCTACATTAAACAATTAAAGTCAGAATTTGACATTCTATTCTTTCGAAAATTTCATAAGTATTCATTACCTTTTGCGATCGTCAGGTTTGTTGGAACGACAAAAATTTGTTTTCGAAGGGATTCTTGTTTTGAATTGACATATTATAGTGATGTTGCCATTTTAACATAATAATTGTGTTCCACAGTGTGCTCATAAGTATTTTTTCTTTTTAATTCTCAATCTGATTGTCAGCCATATTTTTATAAAGGTTTTCTTCTTACAAAAAAATCTACGGTCAGCATCTTTTATATACTCGAATGACATAATGGTTCCATTCACTCACTCTGACGGGATTCGGGCCCGTCCGTCGTGGCCGAGTGGTTAAAGGCATCGGCCTCAGGATTCACCCTTCTCAGGAGTGCGGGGGTTCGAATCCCACCTACTGCCAGTCATCCTATAAATCGGATATCTGTACTGGGAAAAAGTAGGAAATCCAACTTGTGACGGATGAGCCCGAGTACACTGGGACAGACGTGCTCGTTCAATCTGTTGAGTCTAAGGTCCCGACGGCGTCAGCGTACGATGTCGCTCGAAGTTCCGTTGGGTGGCCGCTCAGCTGTCGACCTCGTCACTTGACATGGGTTCCAAATTAGGAGGCGTTTATCGGTTGTGTTAAAGCTTCTAATGGAGGCTATAAATAGGCAGCCGGAAACGATTACACTACACTACACGACGGGATTCGCCCAATAATACTCTAATGGTAAAGGATTTGGAAGTAAGGGGTGTTAGTTAAGTCGAACTAACGTGACAATGAAGATACATGTGTTCAAACGGAGATGGTTATTTTATTGTCATATTGAGTTGTTTAAGGTTGATTGGGTTAGGTTAGTTTGAATTATTGCCGCACTGTAGTTAGACGAGGGCTATTGGCGACAAGTGCTTTCATTTAAAGGTCGTTTAGTAGTTACGTTTTTTTTTTTTTTGAAGGTCACACAGTTAAAAATGTTGTCAGTTGTTTTACCATAATAATTGTTCCTAATAGTTGCAACGGCTGTGTGGTCAAATGTTTCACCATATTTTCTGTATTCAGTTGAACCATTTTTTTTTCGTCTAACAGAAACATAAATCTGAGAATTGCAAATTTGCTGCCGAAAATTTTCAGTAAAAAAACAAGATTCTTTACCTCAAAAATTACAACATTTACACTTTACTTTTTGCAATCCGATGTCGCCGCATTTGCGAAACGCTTGTTTACCTCATTCTATAGCTGTAGCAGGTAGGTTGGAATTATCGTCGCACTAGAGCTACACGAGGGCTATTGGCGACGGGGGTCATAATTTAAAGCCACAGTAATGTGACGCTATAGCACTGGAAATACTGATTCCTAATATTGCTTATTAGGCTGTAGTGCAAAGGGTTAAGCACAACTGATATACTATAATTCAACTCATTTTAAAGCAGGTGACCGTGTACAACAGTTAAAACCTCAGATTGCTGCCCGAGTAAATGGAAATTTAGAATTTTTATTATTCTATTTTCATTGTAAGGCTAACGGAAAACAGTCCATCAGCTGCTAATGGAATAATCTCTCAGAGGAGGTGAATTTTTCACAACTACCAATTCCAAATACTACTTCCCCTGCTTGCTTATTTGATTTTTATTGCTTACAAGAGGACCTAAAATTTCTAAGCCTTGCTATCTCAAAATAAGATATTTTTAGCTGCACAATAAACGAAGCAATCACTGAGTCAAATAAGCTAAAAAAAACTTCGGTCAAATAATAAAATAAATTGCAACATAAAATATCTTTTTACTAATAAAACGTCAAAAAAGATAATATTTTTCTGCGAACACGGACATAAACTTATCTTAACTTGTCATTTCAATTATAGAAAAGTCATCTTAAACTAAATAACGAAATAAAAATGAAAAATAATCTAACATTTGGAACATGTTTTCGCCTTTTTGTACATCCGCCGAAATATCAATATTTGTTCAGAAGCATTTGCTTTTGGATTTTATTCTTATAGGTTGTTTAATATTTAAGTGGCTACACGCGAATTTCATATTATATATGAAGTTGCTTAAATTGCTAAAATCGTTTACGTTTAGTTTTTCCATTAGTTATTATTGACTAGGTAAGTGTATGTAATAGTATGATATAGCTATTATATACTAGCTAAATATAAATTCTTTTCTCAGGGTTTTGTTAAAATGAATATAAGCCTGTTTCAATGAATAAACCATGTTTTGTATTGACTCATAATTTATGGTTTACTTACCTAAGTTATAATTTGAGTAAGCAATTATAGTGTGGTATAGTTTTAACCAAGCTATGTCACAAGCAAGGACGTCATATAAGATTATTTCATTGCGTGAAATTTCTTGTTTATTGCAAAATTTACAATTAATTTCGTATCTCAGTTAAAATAATACATTCAAAAACTTCAGGAACAAGTTCTCTAAATGATTTTTGTCCGTCCGTCTGTCAGTCTGAAATCACATTGCAGCTCCAACTAAAAAGCAACGTATTTCATATTTAGTACACGAGTACCTATCGGACGTCGAAATAAGGTTTTTAAGAAAACCTCGAAAGCGCAAATGGTAGCTGCCATAGAACTTCTAAGGGATTAAATTTACTGAAATTTCCTTATAGGATATATAACTACATTTAAATTTATTGATTTATTTAGTTGTAATTGGATGACGTATAGTGTTTATACACCTTATCTGACACTCTAAAATGGCATTTAAAATTCATCTAATGTGTGTTACAGAAATGTCTTTATCAAAATATAATAATTAAATCTAAAACGTTCGTTTAACCATGTGATCAAAAGAAACATAATAGATTGAGACCTTTTTAGAAACACTTATTTTTATACCCATTTTTAACGGGTAGGGTGGGCTTAACTTTAATGTCCCCATGTTTAGCCCCCAAGCCCAGCTTTTTATAAGCAAAGGCCATAAAAACCCATATGCCCTAGTATATTGGACTACATATATTTTTATGTTTTTTTAACCCTATCAAAGCGTCGTTAAACGGTAGTTAAATGTTATTACTGAACCCTCCTACGCTGTTTCGGAAATACTAGTTTCGAACATGTGTACAAAAAAAAATTTGAGGGTTTTTTTTTTAGAAGAGCTCTTTTTATCTTGTCCAAACAGGTTCCAGCGTTGAGGGGCAATAGTTTGGAACTAATTTTAGGGTTCGGTGTAACCGAAGACATAAAATGCACAGTAAAAAGAAATTGGAACACATATTAAAGCTTCTTAAAGTATAAGTGGAATTTTGGTCATTTTTAATCTGTATGTGGTGCTATTATGTTATAGAATTAAACTGCCAATACACTTAAGGGTCTAATTACAACATATTGAACAAATCTGAAGTTGTTTCAATTAATTTGCTAATGCTATAACAGCGACATTGCATTGTTAAAAAGTTTGATGCAAGATTGCACCGGAGATCTGTTACTTTTTAGATACTTTCACTATTTCGAGTTGGCTGGTTCATCACTTTTGCGGTGCATCAAAATATTGGTTTTATCAAAAAATTGGAGAATTAACTCACCAAATGCAATTAGCACCAAAATGTTTAACAGTGTATAGACATGTTGACAAATAAACATTAGTTTATTTGTTATAGTTTATGTAGATATAACATATAGTTTATGTAGACTCTCATTAAGTTATCTTAGAAGATTTCGAATTGAAAAAAAGTTTCCGTACAAAAAACGAACATTTAATAAACAAAATGATTTTAAATGTTCGAATATTGTTACTTCTAACGGAAAGTCAACACCTAATAAGCTTAATTCTGAAAACCGACAAAAACATCATTGTTGTGGTTACTGCAGATTACCTGTCCAAGGCAACATTGTTTCATAAAGAAGATGCAGTTCATGTATTAATAAACTTTTACGTTAAAACATTAATTTAAAACAATCGATCATACCGTGCCCATACGTTTACAAGCAAGATAACTCCTGAAAATATTATTCTTACTATAGTATAAGATATTCCTTACAGAAGTGATTTTTAACTTTCTCTTAGTTCCCTTCAACTTAGTACCTTAAATATTTCTCCAAGTATTCAACTATGAATCTAGTTTTTCTTCTTAAGTAAATTTTCAGAAAAGGCTGTTCTATTTCACCAACCGGAATTCCTTTTAACCTATTATATACCAATTATCATCAATTTCTTTACAGCTGGAAACCTTAAAATTACAAAAATAATTTTAAAAATTTAAATGAGTTGTAAGCAGTACCTAAACAGCTGTAAATTATCCACTAATTGTAAATAAAGAATGGCCAATGCTGGTATTAAATAACATACACGTAAAAACATTAATTTAAAATAATGAACCTTGTCATATGCCACATGTTATCCAGAACAAAATTTTCCTTCAAATTCCCTCCTCCCATCGAGAAAAATAATTATATTGCAAAATATTAACTACATAAGTGAATTTAACTTTTATTAATCCACTTCAACTTCGAAAACTAAATATTTCGCCAAGAAAATACTCAAGTCTAAATCTAGTTCTTCTTCATAACCAAACTTTCTGAAAAGGCTGTTCTATTTTACCAACCGGAATTCCTTCTAACCCATTAGATACCAATTATCCTCAATTTGTTCAAAGCTAGAAACCCCAAGTCAATTCATTATTAATCACTTCGCTCCGGGCAACGCACGTCTAGACATTTGTCTTTTTGACGACGAAACTCCAAAACTGACTTTCTACGTCCTTGTTAAATGCTAAATTATTATTGATTTTACTGATGCGTTTAATAATGAATGGCAAACGTCTATATTTGTTTGATTAGCTGTAGAAAGGTAATGAAATACGCCGCCTTATACGTATAGTGAAAAATTCATTATGAACATTTTACACCATTCCGCTGGTCATCAGTTACGTCATGAAATATTTTTTAATTAGTTTAAGTCAACGTGCAAAACTTATTTTAGCTTTTAAATATTTATCATTAAACAAATAAAATTGATTATAGTGATATTAAGTAAAATGGCCAGTAAATAAATTCTTTAGTTTGAAGGGCTGTGTTTAACCTTGATCATTTTTTAATCAATTTTCCCATCAAATGTTTATTATTTAAAATATTTTACATATTTAAAACAAAACCTTAGCTTTTCCACGTTCAAGTATAACAGTAGGTTTAAATTAAAACAAATTGTTTAAAGCCATATGCGTTTTTTGGGTAAGTTACATAAGTGCATGTACAAATGAAATTATGTAAGTAAAATGAAATTTATAACTAAAACTAAATTACATTTATTTACCCATTAACAACTTAGTAAAACAGTTCATAACGTCATTCGGAACACCTAGCGTATTCGAGCCGTAATGCTAATTGACGTTGGTGGTGTTCGGTTCGGCTAATACGTTTTCGCTACTTGGCTGCAAAGACCGGCCCGAATAGGCTAGCAGCTTCGTCATTCAAGAGACCACAGTGTTTATGATGTTATAAACGAGTAGAGTTATCGACAACGTTTGAATATTATGCATAAAAAATCCTGTAATATTATAAAAAGTTATAGTCATATATTGAATAAATGTTATCCCAAATGTGCTATTGTATAGTTTATTGTTTCCTTCTCGCTGGCCAATAATTCTTTTAACGGGAAATAAACTTAAATTTGGCGATTTTATTGCATAAATTGGCGAATGATTTTTTTTATTTGCATATAAATAATTAAAAAAAAAAAACGTGAATTCAAGAAGCAATACAGATGCCACACAAATAAATCAAGAAACCCTTCCTCAAATAGTTTCTCGACTGTCTTTCAACATCATAACCGCTTTAAATCATTTCATAATTAGGTCCTAGTCAAGCGCAGCGAGATCCATTGGGTCCATTTATGCATTCATGAAACTATCAATGATTTTTTTAGAT
Source organism: Hylyphantes graminicola (assembly GCA_023701765.1). Lineage (NCBI taxonomy): Eukaryota > Metazoa > Arthropoda > Arachnida > Araneae > Linyphiidae > Hylyphantes > Hylyphantes graminicola. The sequence goes on from CM043112.1 coordinate 34,031,483, forward strand.
TTGCTCTGATTTTTTTTATCTTTGTTTTCGTTTTACATATCACAAATCAAAAAACGAGAATGAAAAACAGATATATTTATAATGTCAGTAATATTTTGAGAAAAATTAGGATACATCGAAGTAAATAAAGAGGAAAATGTCGAAAATATATTCTATATTTCCAAAAAACTCCACATTTTGTCTCATAATTTTAAATCAGCGCCATCTGACTGCCGGTCTTAAAGGGTTAAATGAAACGTGTAACTGCAAAACTCGCATTATCTAAAGCGTAACAAGATATTTGGTCAAGGCAGTTCATTGGAGACTCCGCCTAATTGAACTTATGTATTATCTAGGGCCGCCAACATTTCCATAAATTTTACTTTTAAGAAACCGATAAATGTTCAAAACATAAGATATGCAAAATCATGAAAATACGAGCACATTGAGAACTTTCATAAATATATTCGTAATCCGGGCACTTAAAAACGTAAAAATTTGCAATGATATCCAGGGCAACCAAACATAACTTTTTTTTTGTAAAGTTGTGCTTTTTTTACTGAGTGCACATAAAGTAGCTTATAAATTCAAGAAACAATACCAATGTCTCAACAAACCCTTCCTCAAAACCGAATCTCTCTTTACTGCCTTTCAACATCAATTACCGTCCGCATTAAATCAATTTATAATTAGGTCCGAGTCAAGCGCAGCGAGAGCTCCCATCACAGAAGAAAGGGAAACTTAACACCCTTTCTTGGCGGATCCATTATTTAGGAGCATTGATTACATCGAAACCGTTGGAGCCCTCTCACATATTGAGATGCTGCATCCTCGTCTGCAAACATATATATTACGGTACCTAAAATGAATGTTATGATTTCGTTATAAATGCTTGAGGAAACAATATAGTTCAAATTTTTTGTCAATCATGCATAATATTTGTCTACTTTCGTGATCGACAGTTGTGTTGGAACAACATAAATCTGTGTTCGTAAGTCATCAACAGACTTCTTATACTAAAATAAGCAATCGAGCAATGCTGTAGTTTTTACACAGTACTTTTGTGCTTCTTTTTTTCCTTAGTGCACATAAAATAGCTTATAAATTCACGAAACAATACCAGTACCTCAAAAACCCTTCCTCAAAACGGAATCTCTCTTAACTGTCTTTCAACATCAATTACCGTCCGCATTAAATCAATTTATAATTAGGTCCGAGTCAAGCGCAGCGAGAGCTCCCTTCACAGAAGAAAGGGAAACTTTACACCCTTTCTTAGCGGATCCATTATTTAGGAGCATTGATTACATCGAAACCGTTGGAGCCTTCTCACATATTGAGATGCGGCATATGGCGGTTAAGGCAGCAGCTATCTTATTTATTGAGATCTAATATCGAGGAATCGATATAAGTGTATGGGAATTGGAAATAGTAAATAAGAATTTGAGGAAATATATTGCAGTTTATTAGGTTGAAGATAAGTGTAGTTAGTATTGCGTTTGATTTATTAGGTATAGAATTGGCTGATGCTTATCAGATAGTTAAGTATTTTCTTAATATTTAGTTTTTATTCATAAATATTTTTCTAAATGTATTTGTTCTAGTAAAAATTTACGGACAATTTTATTCAAGATGGCTTCTGGCCCCGAAACGTATACATTGAAGATAGTGAATTGGATTATTCATGGCTGAGGCAAACAAAACTTTCTTTAACTTCATTTACTATAGAAATAAATGACTGTACCTGTAATCGAAGGCTGAAAACTGATATTTATATCTTCTTCTACCACACCAGGTCAATTTCGGAAGTAATTGACACATGTTAACTGCTTTTGAGGAGGTTTTAAAAAAGGCCTCTAAATGGGGACGTCAGGTCGCAAGAGGTAAAGGACGAATGAGGCCGATCACCCTTGGGTCTCCAAACCAAAGTGCCTCAGTGTTAATCAAATATAAAAACTTCTAAGCCACATTTGTGGCTTTACTTTCTAAACCATATTTCGCCGGCTGTATTAAATATTTTTACAAAATATATATATTTTTATGTGATGTATTTAACTAACTTACAGGTCTCTATAATCCCACTGTTTGAAATCCGTCGAGTAGGTTGGTTGGTATACATATTTTCAGGCTTGTGTGCATGGTCAGAGACCCACTTATAAACCTTCGTCAAGTAAGACAGACAAAACACATACATGGGACAGATGCTGCCATCTATCGCGTGCCACCTCCACAATTTAGACATGTCCCTGAAGGGGAGAGGGGATTGTCTCCAAGGACCTGTACCCGTGGGAAACAGCGCAATGACCATCCACAGGACTTTCGAACCCAGCAGATTTAACGAGCAGGTACTCCGCATATACTCGGTGGGTCTTCAGTGACCAAGGACTCGATCGCGGAACCTTCAGATCCGGAGATCGAGACTTTGACCACAGGGCTCCACACAGCCCCAAATCATTTAGTAATTTGTGTTTAAATATTTAAAATAAGAAATATGTATTAGTTTAATTATTTAAAATTCAGCAAAAAATATTTGAACGAATTTCAAAAGTGAAATTGTTGTACCCTGTAAGTCAGCAACATTCATCTCATAAAAAAGCGTTTGCTCAAATATTCAATATAGCTGAAGATATATGGCTTAGAATTATTTTTCTTAAAATTGGATTAACTCTGATGCATTTTGATTTCGAGACCTGCGGCCTATATGACTCATTCCCCCTAAAATACGAAACGACGTCGCGTCTATCAATCTCCAATAACTGCAATTCAAAAGCTATTAAGTCACAAAAAAAACATTTTTCAAACTTAATGTCTGCAATTCAGCTACATAGTACATATCAGTTAAAAAGCAATTTCTATCACTATACAAATATATTAAATGTTAACAACAAAAAACTCTAACCATTGAAAACAAAACTTTGGAAAGTCCCATTTTGATGTACTTCAACCCATCAATAACAATTCATTTTGATACAAGTTTCCTAAATATTAGCATATCTAATAGAAAAAGATTATTTTTAGGACAACAATTTTATCCACAAAACATCAATTTAAAAAAAAGACAGCGTACACAAATGTTACTCACGAACAAACCTAATCCATTTTACATGAAATACAACCAACATTTATAAACAAATATTGGTCCAAACACAATAGGATCCATGTTATTATAATCCATTAGCCTTTTATACCGAAAAACCGCAATTTAATATCTTTCAATCACGCATACACAACGCTGATTCTACATGTTATCCAATAACATACACAACGCCATTTTAATAACGTTGGCTTTTTGTCATTGAAATATTTTTTGGAGAAAAGCCAGGATATTAAATTGAGACTTTTAAAACGTTAGCTTTGTTGTTTCAAGTAAAAACTATTACTTTTTTTGCATTTGTCATTTTTTAAAGAAAAGAATATTTGAAATATTTTTATGGTGTTCCGTTTTTTGAATAAATTCAATGAAAAAGGGTTTTGTAACGTATTTATGTTGACTTAGGAATGGGATTCAATTTTTAAAAATGGTTTTGCAGTGGTCTTAAACATAGGCTGCGGTAAAAAGTTACTTCTAAAGAAAAATATGTACATTTTATGTCTTATATTGTTGATATTTGTACTTAACTTTATTGTGTTGAGAATTTATTTGTAGAGATACATTATTTAACTGGTTTTAGGTAAAACACATCTGCAAATTCGAGAAACATGAAGATTTTAATATTTATTTATAAAATATTAAAAAAAATTTAAACAAACCTTTATTCATTGTATACTAGTTGTAATTAATTTTAACAACTATGCCTCGTCCTTGTGACACTAATAGCATCGTAAAACTTATAAGGCTTATTTTTCAGTTGCAAGAAACTTAAAATTTATTTTAGATCTTAAGCATAAATTATAAAAATAAAATTATTTATGATGTTATAAGATAAAATAACCAGAAAATAAAATAATTTTATAAGCTGTGTTTATCCTTATTCAATTTTTCCCCCAAAAGGAGTTTATGATATACAAAATTTTCTAATTGAATATTTATGAATAAAAATAGCTAAAGGAAGTAGTGCTAAACAACATATTTAAACTAGCATAATTCATTGTATAATAGAATAAATCAATCTGAGCATTAGTACCACACTTTTGTAAGTGTTTACCAAGGTACGGTTTTTCTATATTTATGGTTTAACCCTTTCAGTCCCAGTGATGCCATTTGGCATCATCACTTTCAATATTTTTTTTCTAAATGTTTATGCCCCGTTATGACATCCAAACGCACATTATTCGATTCTTCACACTCTGTTCTATTAGACAATATTTTACATTAATCTCAATAGAAATCAGATCTACTATTTTTTTTAATTCATAACAATAGTTAACAAGCACTTTTCCTGATTTTTGAAAAGTTCACTCCAGTTCCTCATATTTAAAACACAATTTAAACTATTTCGGTTTAAATTATTAGTATTTTTTTTTAATAATATGGCCAGATACCTTAAAATATATAACTCAGGGGTTTTTGGGTAATATATATATTTTTATTTTGTTGTTTTCAACAGTTAAAAAATTGTGGCATTATTTCAAAAACCATATAAAAAATTTAAATGAATTTTTTTCTTTTGGAAATCTTATATTTGACCTAAAATAAGCTTATTTTGTGAATATCAGATGTTTCTGTAGTGGAGTAATTTTTTGGGACTGAAAGGGTTAAATAGTTTGTTTTAAAAATCTTCCCATCAAATGAGTTTATAAATTGCAATGTGCTAAATGTTTTAAACAAAACCTTAACTTTTCCACGTTCAAGTATAACACTAGGCTTAAATCAACTATAACTGTTTAATGTTATACGCATTAGCTAAGTAAGTTGCAAAAGTGCAAGTACAAATGAAATTAGGAAAGTAAAATAAATTCATAAAAAATATTCTTACAAAGAATTTTTCATTTAAATTAATTTGTGGAGAATTAACTGGTGTCAGAAATACGATTAAATTCAACGAACACGCATTTTTGAAAATCAACAAAGTTTAATCTCTTACTTAAACTTAGAAATTAAAACTTTTTTGAAGGATATCTTTGAAATTTATTTGTTCCCAATTAAAAATAAAGCCCTTTAATTGCTAACTTTTTTCTCTCTTTACTCCTATATAATATTTAAGTATTTAATATCCCTTGATAATGTAATTTTTTAATAAGAGTATTATCTCGAAAGAAAGTGCAAAACTTCTTAAGGGATTAGCGGTTATATATTATTATTTAAACATAACTTTTGAGGCGGAAGGATGTTTAAAAGGAAACCACGTGAAAATATTTAATGTTATTTAAAGAATAATATCACAGTGTGGCTTAAATTTAGTAAACGACTTAACTAGTTCCTAATCTGTGTGTATTACTTTAAGGTTTTTCTTTTAATATAATTATTTGACTATTTCTAACCTTCAAAGGTCAGGACAAAACCGCACAAAATATATGGTTGTTTCCTATGAATAAACTGATAAATAATTTTTAATCAATTAAATATTTGCTTAAAAAATCGTTACAAGGTTTTTTAAGATATGATCTTACCTCTCCATCAGAAAAATCATTAGAAAAAAAATGGTGCATAAAATACCAAAAAAAATGAGTTAAACCCTTTAGAATGATTTTTAAAAAAAATCGCCATATTTAAATCAGTTGGTAATTTTATTTGTCATCTTGGTTACATTTAACAAATAAGGAGTATTTTTTGAGCAATTAGAAAGTAATAAAAAATACCCTAGCAACTTTTAGCAGAAATGAGGATGATATTAAGTTTTGACTTTCTCGTTGCAAGTAATCGAAATTTAAAGACACTCTTCTTAATAGTAAGGTATTCCAATCTGTTTGCTTTGCCATAACCGTTATTAATTTAACTTTTTACAATTCGTGATGCATAAAATATTTGTACTGCAAGCAAGGCCGGAAGTTTATTTGAAATGCTGTGTTCCGTAACACATTTTGTAAACGCAATGTATATTTAACCCCTTCAGAAACATCCGAATTTTTTTTCTAAAGAAAAGAAATCTCTTTGCACCCCATATTTTGCGAAGTGACAGCCAGGACACTTTTCACATGTGAATAAAATCTACAGCACACACACACACACACATATTTTACAACAAATAGTTAACCCTTTGAGGCCCAGTGGCCTAGTGCTTCGCATTGCCACGCCACAGGTCAGGGGATTGAATCCCGGAATGGGCGAGGTTGACCCAGCCTTTCATCCCTTGAGTGGGTCGATAAAATGGGAACCAAGCATGCTTGGGAACTAACTTACCGGGACATATGCATAGCACACCAGAGCCCTAGGTCACGAATGCTGAAATGGGCACGACAGGTCTTGGCCCAGTAATGGGCTGTTGCGCTGGGGAGTTTTGTTTAGTTAACCCTTTAATGCATACTGTTGCCTACAAGTAACATAAACCACTTTATTCTATCAAATTAGAGCTCTCTCTCGACAAATCATATTTTTTTCCCATCTATTACATTCCATTTTGAAGTTTTAGTTACTAATAACCCTCATAGATGACAGCAGTAAAAGTTAAAATTAAAGAGTTAAGCTATTAATTGCTGTGAAAATACGTCTTTGGCAGTATTTAAAGTGTAATATAATATAAGTACTAAATACAAATTGTTTTGAAAAAATAATTATAGTTCAAGAGGGTTATTTTAAAATATTTTTAGTAGTTTTCTAGTCATTCTCATCAAAATTGAAATTTTGTATTTGTTTTTTGCCATTTAAATTTTTTTAAAAATATTTTTTTTTTTTAAATTCCAATGCAGTTAAATTTTTTTTCAGTATTTTTCCTATAATGTATGAGTACTAAAGATACAAAATTATGTTTCGGGGTGGAAAAAAAAAAGCATGCATTACAGGGTTAGAGTCAAGCTTGCAAGTTATTGTTAATCAAGTAAACATATTTCAATGTAAACAGTAAAAGAGTAAATATATAAATATATTTCCATAATTATTTCATCAACAACAAAACTTCCTCTCATTTATAAAAAAAAATAGCGCAATTATGGTCAACTAAATACCACAATCCATAATTATGATAATATTTAGTACCCACAATCGTTACCATATAATCTTTTTATCAGGGTGTAGACTTGCATAACTTAGTTAAACAAATTAAATATTAATTCTGAATAATTTTGAATAGTTTTCACCATACCTGAGGGATATAACAATGAAGGGTCCTGCTTATAAAGTCAGCTAATTTAGTATTCTGCCCAGTTGAGAAGGTTTGTCGATACCCACTGAACCAAATACAAAATTGATATTATCGTTATCTTTCAGGAGCAATTAAAATCTGTAAAAGCTTTCATGGGCTTTGAGTTTCAATTTACTACGCTCTCAGAAATAATACTTTCATTTTTGACGATTCATGAATCCTCAAGGCTCATTTCGTTAATTTTGATTATTGCTTCGTCAAACTATCACGTGACTTTTGAGTAAATCCTCACTTTTACGATCGTGATTTGACGATTCTGTATCTTGATTTTGAGGAAACTGAATCTTATTGTTGTACTCACTCAAATGTATGCTCAAAAATGACGAAATATTTCTTTAGATTAGACGACATTCAAATCCTCATAAAAATGACGATTCAAGTTTCCTCACTTTGAGGAAACGAAAACTCGGAGCATTTGCCAGTAACGAAGTCATCAAATTTAAGGAAAATTTTGTCGTTTTTGAGCATTCATGTTTTAGAGTGCATTAATGTCTTATTGGAGCATTAAAGAGGACCATAACTGCATTTTAATACATTTGAGCAAAATATGTGTGTCGCTGCTAAAGCGATATATGATTATTCTAGTTTTTTTTGGGAGTTTTAATGAATTTCTTGTATGTAATAAAATTAAACTATCCTTTGAAAATCCGAATGAGCTAGTGAGTTAATCAAAGTTATAATATTTGTTTTTCTCCTACAAGGTTGGAAGCCGTCAAAGCTGTGCTAATTTAAGTAAGTATGTGACTGTCTTGAAACTATCTACATTGAAATTAGAATTTGATGGCAGCACACTCTCAAAAGATAATATAACAATAATAATAATGATTATTATACGTATAATGATATATCATTAACCAATACTCTTTAGATTATCATATGTATCTATTACAGTATACATGTAATATTATATTATTACAGTATAATATACTATTACAGTATAATGTCTGTACCCGATTCATTAATGTAAAGATGACAAAATCTCTGGTAGATTAAAAAATATTCTGAAAAACTTAATGGGCATATTTTAGGTCCTGGATGGCAACATATAAGCAAAATGAAATTTCCACAAGAATCGATTGGTCAATCAATGTCACGTGTGAACAGATCACCTATAGGAGCTCCGATCTTAGACAGGGCGGAATGAAAGATTAAACGAAATACGTCATGTGAAACAAGCCAATTCGATTTCGAATCAAATCTGAGGTTGAAAATGGCAGCAGTTCAAGTATCCCTTCTTTTTCTTTAACTAGATAATATTTTGAAAACTCAAAATCAAGCCCAGATGGCCGAGTGGTTCGGATCATTACGCAAGCAGCCTGCGAGCTATAACGGGTGCGTTATAGATTCCCGCCCTCGCCCTACCTTTCTCTGTGACAGTAAACATTTTTTTGTGCCTGTCTTACTTGACGAAGGCTTCATAAGCGGGCCTCTGATCAGGCATACAAGTCAGAATATATATGTGCCTATCCCTACCCCCTACCAAAACGAAAAATCTTGCTCGAACTGATATCTAAACACAATGGAATAAAATAAACTATTATAAATAACCAAACGGTTAACTCTTTAACATTCAAAGAACTAAAATTCCCATAAATCTTTCTAGCCCATTCCAAAAACGTCAAGATATTGGGAAGATAGATGGGCAATAGAATGATCCAGAATTCAAATTTACGTTTATGTTCCGGCTTTAGCATAAGGTCTCCTTCCGCATAATGCTAACGTTATACTGAATTGTATTGTTATTAAGAGCATGATGAAATGCAAGCTTAGGTATGCAAGCATGCATAATGTATAGAAAAGCATGCATTATGCAATAGTAGTTTTTGTAGATTTTTATTTTTGATGGAAATTGAGTCACTAAATGTTGATGTCAAATGTTTAACTATAATCATTAATAATATTCAATAGTATAATTACGTTATTTTTATATCATCTCAGCATATTTTTCAAAAAAATATTAGGTATATGAATAAGATTTAACTATGCAGAATATTTATGGAATGTATAGTAATTAGGTATAATGAAAAAAATTCTTATGTATATGAAAAATAATCTATGTATGTATAATTCAAAATAATCTATGTATGTATAATTCAAAAGTAGTTTCCGTGGTTTTTTTCTGTATACAAACATAATGTGTATGAAAATTAAGTTATTAAATGTTGCTGTTAATTGTTTTCGTATATCTTAATATTTTACTTGCCAGAATATTTTATTTCCATACATATCAGAAATATTTTTCGGATTATCACAAGCAATTTGAATCTGGCAATCTGAGGATGAAAATGGCAGTAGTTCAAGTGGCCCAATTTTTTCTTTCACGAGATAATATTTTGAAAACTCAAAATCGGGCCAAGGTGGCCGAGTGGTTTGGACCATTACGCAAGCAGTCTGCCCGCTGTAACGGATGCGGTTTTGATTACAGCCTTCGCCCTAGGTTTATATTCCTTTTTCTGTGACAGTTAAAATTATTTCTATGTATGCTTTACTTGACGAAGGCTTTATAAGCTGTTCTACGAACAAGCACATAAATCGGATTACATATGTTACTACCCCTACCTCTCGTATTTGTTTGAGTTATGGTTGAAGCAGTGTCATATTAGAGCAAAAAGACGATTATTACTGGTTATTATTTGAATAGCTTAATATAAAATGGCTTAAGATGGTAGAATTATTTACCACCGCTATCCTTTCTTTATCATTTTAGTAAAGATAGACGCAAGTAAGGACAATTTACTTTGAACTGTTATTTTTACTTTTGCAATTGAGATTTAGCATTTCAATATGCAATCCAGTTTCATTTAATCAATTCGAGGTGTTTTAATAAGCGAAAACTTACTTCAAAAATTAAAAATTACAAACTTTAAAACTACAAAATTACTTTCGATTAGAACTTCTACGACTATCGCAAATTAAATGTATTTAGGCTAAGTAAATATATTATAACTTCTACGCTCCAAAATAAATTTAATTTTGACAAATGGAATGAAAATAGCATTGAAAATTCTAAACTGACATTTTTTTTTACAAATGAAACAAATCTTCATTCTAGGAATTCGATAGCAAAGGTAAAAATCTTAGTGAAAATGAACATTTTATTTTTTGAATGAAATAGTTCGAAGATAAATATTTAGTTTCGTAAAAAAAGTCTCGTCCAAAAAATATCTTGATTTAAAACTATTTTATTCTTCAAATTTGATTTTGATTGAATTTTTTTCTGTAAGCTCATATTTGCCTGTTATATATATTTTTGATAAATTGAATTGATATTGATATAGATTGCGCAAAAAGAGTAGTTTTACAAACAACAGTTTTCAATTGAAATAAAACTGAAGAGTTCAATTTTATATTTAATAATAATACGATAGAAAGAAATATATTCGCTCAAAAAAGAAATTTTACAAAACACTTATCTATTTAAATTAAATCGCATGAATAACACGAAAAGGATTATTTTATGTCTAATAATATTGTGATTTATATTACATTTCATTGAAATTTTACTGCAAGCTCTTATGACTTAGTGTTATATTTTTTGGATAGATTGATTTTTCGTGGATTTTGCAATACATTCATTTGAACATTAAAGCATTTAATACTATTGGGTCGCATTATATTTGCTTATCATTACGTAATAAACAAATGGTAAATATTAAAATAAAATTAAGTATTTTTTTAATCCTAAAATATATTTGTATTATTTTTATTTATTTCTAAATTGTAACTGTTTAGAGCACAGAATATTCCATTCTTTGCAATATATCAGGACAGTTTTAAACAATTTTGCTTACTATAATTTTTTATTGTTTGGAATGCAACGACGTAATATTAAAACCAAAACAATCGTACAAAAAAAGTACCAGTTATAAAAATTTCATTTTATTGAAATCATGTCTAATAACATCTCAAGTTTTGGTTATTTAAGATTTTTTTTAATTATTTAATATGTTCAATAATTTAACAGGATATTGTCAAAATTTCATTTGACATTAATTAACTTCAGTATTTCCAAATTAGGTCTCGCATTTTGTTCGTATTTTTCTATTTAAAAAAAAGCAATGTTTCATGAATAAACGGATAAGGTTAAAAAAAAAAAACTACAGGGGAAAAAATACTTTGAAACAAAATCAGGAGGTACTTATCCATTTCGCACGCGCAAGCAATAAATAATTTTTCAGAATATTTATAATGGTATCCTTTTACAGTGTATACTGTTGACCTTTACAATGTATACACTGCGTTTTGTAGCCAGAAAATTCCGTTAGTCGCCAAAGATACCATTTGGTAAGATTTGCTCCCACCAAATGAAAAAGTAAAACCATTACGTCTACATCTTTACAAGCCGTATAATCAGTCGACTTCTACACACATACCTGACATCTCAATTCCATATTTTCCTTTATAAAAAAAACCCAGTCCAATTCTACCAATCGAAACTCAACGATAATACTCCAATCGCGTGAAAGTTAAGACCCAGTAATCTTTATTCCCATGTAAAAACCTCCTTGAAGCAAAGCAAAAAAGTATATTTAATCGAAGATAGGCAACTGGGTTATTGCATTACACACAATCGGACATCTGTCATCCAGAGTTTGGACAGTTTTTTGGGGTTGGTTTGATAAAGTCTTACAATCCTTGCCAACCTTAGTTGTGTAAATAAGAGACATGCTTTGGAGAAGATCCTTCCGCGCGTGTAAAGAGTTCCATAAATTATTTGTGAATCCATCCAGAAAACATGTTTAAAACCTTAAATTCATTTAAGGTGTAACGGATTTAAATATTATTTGAGAAAATTTGGCAATTTCATCAGAATGAAAAGTGTATTTTGGTTAAATTGTATTAAGATCATTTTGTATGTAAATATTAACTTACGAGAGTTTCCAACTAATGGACCAATCGCGCTTTTCCCCTTGCCTTTTTACTATTTGTTTTTACCCAAGTTAGGTTGGTACGTAGTGTAGGTTTGTTTCACACGCAGAAATTGCGGCAATTTTCGCGGCACTTACGTTGCTAAATGACTTTGAAGGATCAGTGTTATTTTAATTGGATCTTTCACATACGACAGAAGCGAAAACCACAACCACAGAAAAAGAAATAGTGCATTTTAAAATAGCTTTGTAGACTAAATTGTTAAATATTTTGTGCTTTATTTCACCATAATGATGGTTCCTATTAGCTGCATCGACTGTGTGGTAGAATCTTTTACCATATGTTTGGTATTCTTTCAAACCACTTTTCGTTGTTTTTTTCAGGAATATGAAAATTAATTCAACCCAATACCAAAAATCGGATTGCTACAACTATGAATTGTATTTTTATTGAAAACACGTTCTTAACAGTGTATTTCATAAAAATCAATTCGGTTGAATCTTCATGATTTCGCCCCCCCCCACCCACTCATATATATAAAACCCTCTATAAACTAGAAAGAAGACGATACAGATATCGCGTTGCGGTATTATACGACGAACCAGCGAAATAATTTATTTATTTTTTTAAATTGACTTTTGGAAAAATATTCGGCATCGGATGCAAAATACTGATAAAAAAAGATAATTCGGATACTTGAAGTTTGGATTAATGAAGTTTCAATAATTTTTCAAACATTTCATTCAGCCCGGCTATCAGATGGCGCTGATTTAAAATTAGGAGACTAAATTTGGAGTTTTATCGAAAAAAATGCGTTCAACAGCATCAATGCCAGTCGCCTTTAAGAACAAAGTCATTTTTTTTTACAAATAACGAATGGTTCACGTCAGCTGCTTTGGTATCGATATCTTTTCAGAGATAAATTTTTTAACAGAGTATATTATGTTACTTGTTGAAATATCGCAACAGTATGCAATGCATAGAGGGTTAAAGCAACCCAACACCAAATACAGGTGTCGGCTCGTTTGGATGTGGTTCTAAATTACGATGCGGTCGCCAATGGTCTTCTTGTACCTCTAGTGCGACGACAATTCAACCTAACCTAACCTAACCAAATACAACGATGTCACCCCACAATCAGACACCAGTGCGTCTAAAAATACTCGGCATCGGGCCCCGATGATAGACGTTTGGGCTATTGGATCCCTGCCACGCACGCGACCAGGGATTTAAGTGAATCGTAGGAAGTTGCCGGCTCGGAATGGGAATGCGATGATTAGCTATGATAGTTAAGGGTGGGTGGTGCATTTGGAATTGATAGTTAGTGTTATCTGATTTGTCTCGGGTGAGCGTGTCATACACGTGGGGTGGGTTAGTTAGTGGGTGTGATAATGGGGTTGGGTGGTGTTGTACTTGAGCAGCAAGTTGGGGGATAAGTATTTTCTGATCTGATTTTTGTTGTTCATATAATTTCTATAAAATAAGGTTTGAATTATTGTCGTACTAGAGCTACACAAGGGTTATTGGCGACTGACGTCGTTCTTTAGAACTTCAGTCAAGTGACGAGCCGACACCAGAATAGGCATCTAACACAACCGATCATACGCAGCGTTAGGACATTGAAGGGTATTTAGCGTGCACTCCCTTGCACGAGATATTATTCGTCGGAAAGTTTTGGCTGCATGGGCCGTTTATAGGTCGGTAATTATTGTGGCAATGCCTGGATCCGAACCCGGGAACTTTCGCATGCTAGGCGGCTTCCTAACCGACTAGGCACCCCAGCCCCTGATATAATTTTAATGTGTCGGTCTTATACTTGACGAAGGTTTATAAGCGGGTGTCTGACCAAGCACTCAAGCCCGAAAATATATGTCTACCAACTACCAACCTAGCAAAAGATTCGTTCTGTTTGACCCAGAATTCGTACCAATTTCAAAAATTCGAATTATATGGAAACTTTAATTAGCAACATTTATGTTATAAAAGCACTTGTAAAAATATTTATTCAGCCAGAAAAACCTGTCTTGGAAAATATACTGCATAACTATTAAAATAATTGCATTTGCTATAAAATAACTACTACACTTATTAAAATAATTGCATTTAATATAAAATAAGTACTACACTGATTCATGATTTCGACCTATGTGACATGCGTGTTAAGTAGACGCGGTACCCAAAGTTTAGGGCTGCCCAAAAAATAATTAAACAGGTTCGAATGCTGTGAGATAAGGATATTGCGAAAAAAAAAGGAGGAATCATTTTTAATGGTAGAGGTTTATTGAAAATAATATAGCATTTTTGTAAAATGTTTTTGAAATTTATGTTGAGAGATTTTTATTTTTAAAAAAATTATTTCTGCTTGTAAATGGTTAACACCATACCAACGTTTATTAATAGATGTTGTGGGAACATTTTGCAAATAAATCCATTGAAAATTCTTTAAATTGTAGGAAGTGTAGCATTTAATTTTTTTAAAAACTTATACAGAAAAATAATAAATATTGAAACATAAATTTATTGATTGTTAGGTCGTAGTAAAAATGGTTTAATTTGGATGTAGCTTTAAAAATACTGGATTTACTTTTTCGGGCACCGCGTACCCTTTAAAGAAGACATAACATCTATAGTTTCCAGATGCATGTATTAACCCCCTTCTTACCACCAAAATTCGAAAATTACAGGATATACAACAAAGACTACACAACAAAGAAAACCTAACTCCAATTAATGCATGGTCCGCTTAACCCCGATTCCGAGCATAAATATCCCCGTAATCAACAAAAAGGCGTTCTCTTATACAAGCACCTGTCTCCCCTAATCTTGCATCAGGAGATTTAAGACCCGAATGCTTCTAACCAAATAACCCTCTCGCCAAAACCAGGGAGGCTAGAATAGGAAGCTGTTACCTTGTTGGAAAAAATGAAGCTGCCCAATCGATGGGATCCACCCAAATAAACCCTCAATGTTTTTTTTAAAGGGGACGCGGTACACAATAAATTAAAAATCCATTTTTTTATCACCAGCATTCAAATTAAACTACCTATTTTTACAAAGAATTACATTCAATAAACATAACACATAATAAATTAACATTCAATAAACATATACGAAAAAAAAAGATAGATATTGAAACGCAAGTTTTTCAAAAAATTATTTTAAAATGTTTACGTTTTTTTTTTTTTTTTTTTTTTTAAATGCTACCCCGCCTATAATTTTTTAAAACAAATTAATGATTTTTTCACAATATTCCCACGACATCTTTGAATAAAAGTTGGTATGGATATTGAGCTATCAGTTAAATAAAAACAGTTATGTAGCTTTATGTATAAAAATGGCCAAAAAAAATAAGAATTTCCTTGTAAAAGATCATCCCCAAAACATATTTCATTTTATTTATTATTTCGTATTTATTTTAAGCATGGCCTATCACATATAAGCTATGTGTAAAACAAACTCTTAACCAAATACTTAGTTTTTATTTTTTTATTTTTTATGGAATTAAAATACTACATATTTAACTTAATGCCAACTATTTTGGCTATCTACGCAGCCAGGTTAACCCTTTCAATCCTAGTGATGCCCTTTGGCATCATGAATGTTTCTTATAACAATTTAAAAAATAATAGGGCCAACATCTATTGGGGTTAATAAAAAGTATTTTCTAATAGAAAAAATGTTTGAAGAATCGAATGATGAGCTTTTTGATATCATAAATGGCTATAGTTGACCAGAAAAAAAATTATAAAATGATAATGTCGAATTGTCATTGAAAATGAAAGGGTTGAAGCCCCAAATCATTCACCAATTTCTTATTTGTGCCTCAACCCACCTTTTACCTAATTTCTGCCAAGACACCATCTACAACCAACTCCTATCTCCCTCCCCAAAAACGCAAAGAGTTACATCAGTGATGTTATTTGCGGAACAATTCCGCCGTAGATCACGATGATTTAGGGGCTCCCTTATCAGGGCGCTGCTGGGCCGCTCATAAATTTCTTCACCTTCTTCTCTTGGACTAATCTTTGACTGTCGATCGCTGGACCGGTGAATCGCGAAAGTTTCTACTTGGCCGAGACAGAGATGGATTTGGCTGGGATTAGGGGTTTGCGGGATCGTTAGAGTGGTTTGGCTTGTTTTGCTTGGCTTAGTAATTGGCGTCCTTAGGGTATATATTTTTTTTTTTGCTACACTAAATGTAGTTAACTAGTTTAGCAAAATTTAATACACGGTGTGTAGATTCTTAAGAAATTATAAAGTAAAATCATATACCCACTGGTAGGTTTTATGGTTGTTGCTAGTGATATACCAGGTACATATTCGAAGCAAGAGATTAATGCACTAGAACCAAATAGAAATCTAATAACTGATTTTCCCATTATATCAACAACCAAATCTTACACCAAACTTTTCGCCAAATCTTAGCATTTATCTATTTATTTTATGCTTCCTAACTTGGTATATTACAGCCAGATAACGTATAATAAAAATCGCTAAATTACCATTTGTGCCTCAAAACCAGTTTTACAATGTTTTTGACTAGACACCATCTTATGATATAAACATGAATTTCTTCACCTTCTTCTCTTGGTCTAATCTGTGACTGTCGATCTCTGGACCGGTGAATCGCGAAAGTTTCTACTTGGCCGAGACAGAGATGGATTTGGCTGGGATTAGGGGTTTGGCGGGAGCGTTAGAGTGGTTTGGCTTGTTTTGCTTGGCTTAGTAATCGGCGTCCTTAGGGTATACTTTTGGCTACACTAAATGCAGTTAACTACACTCTTAAAACAAGCAAGCGATTTAACTCAGTCTGAGATAATTTTCACACTTTTCGGTGTCGAAAATGTCCCTTCCCTATAGGATTGGATTTCACTCTTTTGTTTTGTTAAACCTCCAACAACCTTAACAACAAACGAACGATTTTCAGTTTTTACTTGTCCAAGATAGGGATTTGGCTGGGATTAGGGGTTTGCGGGATTGTTAGAGTGATTCGGCTTGCTTTGCTTGGTAAACTAATTGGCGTCCTGCGGGTCTGCTTTTATTTAATGTGTAAAAAATACATTAACCCCTTAACGATCGGATAATTTTAATGAAAACATTCATAAAAGTGAATATTGTGATATTATTGGCGCGTTATTTACTGGACAATCCTGCTATTGGCATTTTAATTGGTCAGTTTCAGTTAACATACAGACAAACATACAAATAGACAGAAATATGATCAAACGCCACTTTAATTTCAGTCTGACAGTCTTCATTCTGATTTTTGACAGTCTTCCAAACGTATAGAAAGCATAAAATCTCTATTTAGAGTTTTCAAAACCATCGTAATACTTTCACTACTTTTATTTCATATTTCGCATTCAAAAGTAAAATGCATTAAAAATACTCCAAGAAGGCACACAATGGAATAAAATTAGGCCAACTACTACGATACATATTCACTTAAATGCGAATTTAAAATTAAGAAAATACCACAGCGTATGTAATTACGATGCACATTTTGAATACTTATTATTACAAATATTATGATATACGTCTTCGAGCGTAAATATTAAAATCAAAAGAGATTTCAAATAACATTTTCTAAAAATTTGTCGATAGAAATTTCAGGAAATATAATTGAACTTTGCATTTACGCATTCTTTTTTGATAACTTTAATTTTAAAATAACCTTAGAACATTAAACAAAATTAAAAACATTTTCATATTAATTCGATATTTGATGTCTTCAATGAATTATTCATATGTTAGTTAGAAGCACAACTTAATGTAAACATTAAAGCATCAAAATTAACTCACCACATTCTTCGAACACGAGCATTACACTAATACATTTTTCAAAAATTACTAACGTTCTAATTAATTATTTTCTTTAAAAGCTATTTAATCAGTTTCCAAAATTAAAATTACAAACGATAATCTTTTCTGCTCAACTAAACTCCTCAAAATTGTATCCTTTAAAATGGATCTTATTTTAAAGTTGACGTGTTTACCTAAGTTTTCTCATCTCTTAGGAGATTTGCGCTTTCATAGGTAAGGCATTTAAGCGGATGAACAAAGTTGTAAGTGTCCTTGTTGAAAAATTTATTAAGTTTGGATTTATTAACTAATGTCACACATTTAACTTTGTAGTGGGATTAAATATGTATGAGGAATTTTTGGATACATCCACATCGTTGTTGGGAAAATTTTAATTGTAAAAACGATTAAAGATTAACAATTAATTAATTGGTAAATATAAAAACAACATTTAACAAGTCTTCAATTGTTATTGTGTAAAATTAATTATCTATAATTTAATTGTTAACTGTTGAAGTAACAATTAACAATAATTTTTAAATTGCTTTGCTAATTTGAATTAAAAATTACAATTAACCTCTTTTTTATTCGTCTTAATGTAACACTTACTGCTTAAGTTTCCTAAATCTTTACTCATTTCGTTTTAATACATGAAGTTAAATGTTAGTTTGAATTGTTTCATAAAAAACTATAAAAGTTAATTGACATTATTTAATTGTGAGTTACAATTGACATAAGTTAATTAAATTATTTTAATTGGAATGTACAATTAAAAATTCAAATACGATTATTTTGTTGTCAATTAACAAGATAATTGACAAATTAATTGGTTAATGTCCAATGATCCACATTCAGGGAGAAAAAAAAAGAACTTTGCTGATTTTTTTTCAAAAATCAGTTTTCACAGTTATTGCAAGTTGTGTTGAAACAAAAAAAATCGATTCAATAATAATGCCTGGTGCCTGGTTTGCACAATACTTGTGTTAAAGAAAAAGCACGTATATATTTTTCTTAAATGTTTTATTCGTCGAGTTTTTTATTAACTGCACTGGCCTTTTACAGGTGACCAGTTCCTTTAGCAAAGCCCGGACTCTGACTTGGGACCTTTCGTGTGCAACGCAAGCACTATACTGACGTTAAGTTATTAAACATACTTTGGTCATTCACCTTTAACCCTATGAATGATACAGACTTATAATCCCATCTCCTGGCTGTTAGGTTTTGAAGCAACACACATATATATATATATATTTAAAAATATATAACTTTAAAATTTTATTGAATTTTTATATATAAAAAATATGCAGCCATTTTTTTCCATCTACAGCGTAAATATAATTATTAAAAATATAAGAAATTAAAATTTCAGTTAAATATTTTAATTTGAATCTCAATGAAAACAAATTCACACTTTAAGCCAATTTACACTCTTAAAACAAAGAAGTAGAATCCACTCCTGTAGGAGAAGTGCATTTTCGACACTGGAAAGTAGTGAATATTAACACAGTCTGAGTTAAAATAACTCGTTTGGAGTGATCTTGTCGCGAATCAACATACAAATTATCCACTACTGTAGGAAAAGTGCATTTTCAACACTGGAGAAGTGAAAAGTAACTCAGACTGAGTTAAAATCACTCGCTTGTTTCAAGAGTACTTATCCCTCAGAGGGTTAATCTTCAACTCACTTCAAATATACAAGCCGTCAGATAAAATCATATCGTACCACCACGGCAAAGACTTTCAGGGACTTTTAAAACCCTCTCAAAATCTTTTGTTGACATAGTTTTAAAGACTTGGGGAATTTCACCCGACTTCCATAAGTCGCCTCTAGAATCTTTTTAGAAAGGTTGGTGCTGCACCTGGTGTCCCCTTACTTTCGCGACGGGGGAACAGCAATAAACCTGTTTACGTCAACATATCAATTTAAGATTTATGACTCGGAATATTTTGACGGAGAGATTAAAATTTAGAATTTCAAGTTTCGCTACATGACAAGCAACCGGAATAAATTCGTTTTTAATTTCCCACACTCATGTAAGTAATTTTTTTTCATTAGAATTTATTTTGTGTTTAAAATGTTACAAGTATTTATTCATAACCTCAAAAAAATGCTACGGCACCGGTGTTTTTAGATACTTAAATATTTTCATATAGGTTGCTATGTTTTTAAAGGGGAATGGGCGCGCTGGATTATTGGCTCCAAATTAAAGTGCATCAGTGTTAATCAATTAAGGAAAGCTATTTTCTCCGCCACATTTCTCCGGCTGTATTGAATATGCTTACAAGCGATTTTTTTTATGTGATAAATGTAGCTGATTTACAGGTCCCGAGAATTCCACTTTTTGAAATTTGTTTGAACTTTCTTTGAAATTTTGAATAAATATTTTCACAAAAATCATTCGAAGCAATTTAAACAAGTGAGATTATAGACCCCTGTAAGTTATCTACATTTATTATTAAAAAAAAAACTTTTTGCAAAAATATTCAATACAGCCGTAGAAATGTATCAAAGAAAATAGTTTTTTCCCATCGGTTTAACATTGAGGCACTTGAGTTTGGAGACCCCCTGTCCAGCAAGCCCATTCCCCCTTAATAATCAAAGTTCCAATAAGGTGAAGAATTTTAAAATTTATATGAATACCAAATCCTCAATTTTGATATTTGTTTCTCATGTAAGGCTTTTGAGATAGCTAAAAATAAAACTTTGATTCTCAAAGTTTACATTTTATGTTGCTGAGCCCACATTTCAAATAAATAAAAAAAAACGCAAACTAAAACATTAGAACGTCAAGCTATTTAGAAGTGCAAAATAAGTAAAGACATATGCTATTTAAAACAATTACATAGTTACACACAGAAAATATCTTTTAGTGAACGCAAGTTTAATAAAAGTGCGTTTAATTTTGGTTTTACTGTAAGCAAAAGCATTACTCAACTTAGAAAAATCACAAAAATAGATGTAACGACAGTATGACAACACGAACAAAGCTTTTTGTGGGTGATATATGATGTGTTGTTTCATAAACCAAATCGTCAAGCTCCCCGCTCAATGGCTCATTTCCAATAATTTAACCTCTACACTACTGAGAGAAAAAACTCTTACACATTTCTTCTTCGTATAATTTTTTTTGTTGAAAATAAATATGTATTTAACAGTATGTTTTGGAAATAATTCTGAAACAAATTGTGTTTTAACGTTTGTTGAGGGTCATGTCGATTTAGTGGAATTGGAAGGTTTGAGCGGTAAAAATACCTATTTTATTCTTGGACTGTTAATAAGCAAGCAAGTGTTGTCAGTAATTTGTGCTTAATGGTCCATTTTATTTTTTGTTTTAATCCAAAATGTCGAATAAAAAAAAATCTTTTGAAAGTCATCCGAAATCTGATTGACCCTCCTGATACTTCACTTTTTAATATAGTATAATGTAACAGATGCTTCAATATCGGTGGTTTTGGAAGGCTTGAACATCCTAATTCTAGTCTGCAACTCAAATGTTAGTATTAAGAAAAAAGACATGTAAATATAGTTGTTATGTGAATACTGCGAAGGTTCACGTATATGTGTACGTCTGGAGCAAAGAGAGGTTAAGGGCAATTAGAAAACTTGCTTCCTTGGAACTCTTATCCTCAGTGTCCCTCTAAGTTACAAATATTTATGATAACATCTACTTCAAAGAAGAGCACTCTTATTACTAAAGTTCTTTCCAGAAAAGAAAGAAGATTGAAGCCAACATGGTTTTACTTGGTTCCTCTGAAATATTTGAAGTAGTACGGGATTATTAATGGCTTTTAGGGGAGGGACAAGAACGGTAACAAAACCACACAACTTTACATGTCGATGTCTTATTCAGAAGTGCGCAGTAAGTAAACGCATCAAATTGTTTCAGTTGAAACTGATCACGTGGCTAATTTTCGACAACTTTCTAGAATTATGACTCAATAATTTTATCTTTGTGTGCAACTGTCGCAATCTTGTGGTTTTATTTCAAGGTACAATTTTATCTGCGTGTGTCAAGGATACTAGCAAGTAAGTTATTCACTCACAAGTAAGTGAGGTTTACAAAGGTTATAATTTTACAATATTTAAGTAGTTGGAGTATTGTCTCATTTATTTACAAAAATATTAATGTATTTCTCAAAAACAATCTTCGTATCATGCCAACACACTCCCAAACCCATTAAAACAGAAACAATCACCAAATATGCAATCCTTTCAAAAATATAACAATTTCAAAAACAATTCTAAACACAACCAAATAAAAAACCAAAACCGGTCACAAATTATACTCCAAAACTCAAAGCCAATCTTCCAAACTCAAACCAATCATCTCTTCTCCCTTGCCACTTTATTCCCAAAAATAACCTCAAAATGTCTCAAGGATTCGTCAGTAATGAGAAAGTCTTTATAATGATGACGGTTAACAATGCTGCTTGGGTGCCTTTGATTGCTCCTGAGTTTCTGAGATCTTTTGTGAAAGATTTTTACTGGTTGGTTTTATGTTGAAGAAAGTTGAAGGGAATTATATTTGTTTGTAAAGTATTATGATAATTAGAAATGATTTTTTTTGGTGGATGTTTGGGATGTAGTTTTATTGTCAAGTTAAAATGGAGAAACAAAGTATGTTTTTAAAGATTTGTTTTTAATGTATGTTTAAAATAATACCTTAATTTAAAAGCAATACATATGTGTTTGTTAAAAAGTTTGCAAGTGGTAAGTTTCATACCCAATTTAAAATGAATTTGAACCGATATAACATTATCATGAAACTATTAGATCAGAAATTGACAATGATTAGAAATTGCGATTTCAACGTTACTTTCAACAAATTCACATAAGCACTTACCTAAATCGAATTCATGAAAAATGAGTCACAAAAATTAAAAATAATTTATTTAATAGAATTAATGAAATTTGAGTAAGCACGCTAATATAAAAAATGAATAGTTTAAAATTTGTTATCGAAGTTATTAAAAAATACAAATGAAAGTAACATATTTTACTCGTATGTAAATGAAAAAATAATAATTATCGTTATTTGTAATGTAATAATTGCTTGGGTTCCTTCAGAAAAATTAAATCAAAATAATTAAGCTCATAAGCATTATGCGAAGCGTCAAAACTGTCAGATAAAGCCGACAAGATATTGCCACCAAAAATAGCTCTCTTAACCTGAGTGGGGTTGGCCCATCGTGTCCAAGCACTGCGACAACTGATCTATTGTACAATTAAAAAAAAGTTATGGGTAATATGCCGAGTCTGCAAATAGGCCTAATAAGTCAAAAAAGAAGACTCTTCATAGCAGAAAAATTAATTCCGCACAATGTTTTTTCATTTAATAAATCACGAATGGAAAATATTACTTCAAAAAAATATCATATCAAAGTTACAAATAAATACACATTGTATCCATTTAAACTCACATCATATTAACTAAAAATTCAAGCTATTTATAAAACTTTAACATGCGTTATAAGTATCAGAAAAAACGAACACATTATTTGTTCGCATTTATTTAAGAAACTCATAATTTTATTTTTCACAAGTCTTCAACACTAGTGATTAAAACTTGCCAAACATTTTTTCTTCTTAAAACTTCGTAGCATAAGTTTCTTGAATAAAGATGGCCGAAAGCGTTTTGTAAGACATTTGGATTTTTACGGCACTTTTCACAAATATTTTTTTTTCTTAAAGGGATTTTCTTGACAGAGATAATAATAGCAAAATGTACTGGGATGCTTTTTTTCCTTTTAACTTGATAGTGGAGTTTCATTTGTTTTTTCGGAATAAAATTGCACCGAAACTACTGTTAAAACTGATAATTATGTGTCGATCAAGTATATGCAAATTTAAAGGATATTTTTTTTGTTGAAAGTAATGCATCATTTATTTAAAAGTGTTATTTAACGAAGTTTCTTGATACAATTTATTTATAAAATGTTATTTTTTTCTATAGGCAAATAAACATGATAAAATAAGATATAAATATAATTTTTAACTTCGATTTTACGAAAGTGGAAATTCTGTTATTATTTATTAATATTATCATTATTTTGCTTCGTTTCACTAGTAATAAAAAATGCAGACTTAAACTTTTATAAAATTTCTTTTTTAATTAAAAGGTTTGGTTTATAAAAAAAAATAATTAAAAATGCTGACGATGGTAAAAAAATATTTTTAATACCAAATTCATAGTAAATCTGTTTTAAAAATCTTAGTTACATAAAAAAAAACATTTTTTACAGGCATTCAAATTTTTAACTTTGAAATAAAAAAAGCGTTACTCAACAGATCTGAACAAGAGTTCTTATTAATTTTTAGAAACTTTGAAGTTTATTAAAAATTGTTTCTGAAATGTTTTCGTGTGCAAACTATATTACAAATCGAAAGTAAAATAATATCATGTACTTAAAACTTTAAAAAAAATCAACTTTTTTTGCGATACTTTAGTACTTGTTCAAAAAGCAGCCAGATGGAAAATTTCAGGTACTATTTTTTTACGGTTTTAGAGGCCCTTTAAAGGAATCGAATTGACTTTCAAACACTTAAAGTATAAACTTAAACAAGATGTCTGCCCATGTTAGCGTTAAATTCAGCAAAACGTACCCAAAACTTTTACACCAACCACCTACCAGAAGCCACGGTATCAGAAAATCTATCTAAACATTTCGCTCTCAACACAAGCACTAAAATTGGTATAAAACTAGACTTAAAAACCATAAAAACTCCAACAGAACGAAAGATATCCTTTATACAAGACCCACTAGAAAGAAAAAAAAAACTTCTGCAAAAGCCAGATATTCCAAAGAAGGTTGGAATAAAGTAAAAATGGTGTCATATCAAAACACATGTAAGAACTGATGTAGGGTGCCGGCCCGCCGCGACTCAGTGATAGTGTGCTAGCCGGTTCGAATCCCGGTAAAGACATGGATGTTTGTGCTTGTCAATAAATGTTGTAATGTGTCTATGTGTTTGTGGCGTCCTTCTTTGTGTGTCTCGTATGACTGTCTCTTCTGGCGATCTGGATAATGGGCTATAAAGCCTACACTCTCCATTCTAGAGGGCGCAATCACTGTCATTTGTCATTTTGATGTAGGGTAACCGTAAATGTAGCGATAGGTAACCGTAGATGCAACCGATGTGCTGAAATCATAGTAGGCCCAATTTACCGTTTGTCTAAATCTTTGGTGATGCGTTGCATGTGTGCATATTTTCTATATATTAGGTATCAAAACATTTAATTAAATCTTTGTTTTAAAATATTCCATATTTCTGCCAAAACTGTTATTAAAATAGTCATAAATGTAAATCAATAAAAATAGGAACTTCATTTGATATTGACCCGTTAACGAGGACTTTGTGAATTCCATTAACAGATTTATTTCCAAATAAAAACGCTAACTTTAATTTTCTATTTACTTTTATGTAACTTACGAATAACTACGTAGTTAACCTCTCCTTAACTTATCACACAAAAATTGTTCAAGACTATGGCCTCCATTGGTATTATATTTTGTTATTCTAGCTAAACTTACACAGAAAGCTCATCTTACCGTGGCAAATTGCCATTCTAATCATAGGGAATCGTTTAAGACTACGCATTTTGTCGTGAGTAAGCGTATCTAGAGTCTATAATGGCTTAACTGACGTACACTCACAAATTAAACTTTTAGTTAGCAGAAATGGTAGTGCAATTTTGCTAAAATAATAGTAAATGACAATTGTTTTGTTTATTTTTCTCTGTTTCAGAAGGGATTTTTTTGTAAATTTTCATTCTTTCCTATTAATTTATCTGTGTTTCTGAGAAAAACTAATCTCTTCCGGAACCAACAATTCAGCACAACGGTAAGGAAGCTAGCCTTTTGAGCATCTTGGTTTGGGTTCGTATCCCGGTAAGACATGGATGTTTGTGTTTTTCAATAAATGTTGTTATTTGTCTATGTATCTGTGTCACCCTT
This sequence comes from Hylyphantes graminicola, assembly GCA_023701765.1. Lineage (NCBI taxonomy): Eukaryota > Metazoa > Arthropoda > Arachnida > Araneae > Linyphiidae > Hylyphantes > Hylyphantes graminicola. The sequence continues at coordinate 34,057,324 of CM043112.1, forward strand.
CCTATGTGTGTCTCTTGTGACCGTGTCACTTCAGGTGAGCGAGGTAACGAGTTCGAAAGCCTATGCTTACCCCTTCTAGATGGCGCATTTACTGTCATTTGTCATGGTCAGTCTCTTCAGGAAACTCTAGTAGATTAATTGCTATCAGCATATACGCGTTTTGAAATATCAAACCACGCTTTCTAACGGCAAGCTGTTTTCTTACTAAGCAAGAATGTTTGGACAACGGGAAGCAAACAAAATCAATGAACAACGCCTCAAGTTGTCGTGATTCTACTAAACTCTACATTCAGTTACTCTACACTCTTAAAACAAACACTCCTAATTTAACTCAGTCTGATTGATTTTCACTCCTCCAGTCTGGAAAATGCACTTCTTCTTTTGGAGTGGATCCTTTATGTGTTAAACCACCAACAGGATCACTCCAAACGAGTGATTTTAACTCAGTCTGAGATAATATTCACTCATTTCCAGTGTCGAAAATGCACTTCTAAAACTGGAGTGGAATTCACTCTTTTGTTTTAAGAGTGTACATTGCCGATATTTAGGCAGCTTCACTTACTTTTCCACCAAGCAACTCTCTCCCAGTCTTACCTTCTTCAAAGAAAAAAAAAGTGGAATCCATCCCACATAAAACCAGTTATTCCGAAACCCCAGATAGGAACTCCGAAGGAGCCGACATAAAAACCCACGAAAACTTCCTGCCGAAAAACAAGGCTTTTGCCCATGTTTAGCGGGTTTATTTGCACCCTATTTATTGGCGGTTTTTATAGGACCAGCAGGCTCGCATATTCATGCGTTGTTTTGACTGGGTTGTATAAGCCATTGCCTGCGTTTGGCTGTATTAACGCTGGTACTGAAGACACACATAGAAGCACAGCATAAAAGACGAGTTACTACAGGGTGTCCTAAAACTTACTACCTGTTTTTAAAAATTTATAAAAAATAAATGGATAGATATATTAACACAATTCTTGCAGAATCGCATTGTGTCATGCCAGGAATCTGATATGAATCAATTTATTATGTTACTTATGTTTATTACGTTATTAGGTTATCAAACTTTAGTCTGTTCAATTTAACAGACAGGTGGCGTTTCAATACCGTGTGTTGGCTGTATGAAATAAGTAGGCATGCGAATACACCGAAAAGAAGGAAATGTTCAGTAAACTGAAAATTTCTGTCAACGTGTCCTTATTTTCGGTATTTACGCATGCCTAGTTCTTTCATACAGTCATAGCACGGTATTGAAGCGCCATATGTCTGTTAAAATGAACATAATAAAGTATAATAACATTATAACGCAATAAATATAACTAACATAATAAATTGATTCCTATCGGATTCCAGGCATGACGCATTCGTTTCTACAAGAATTGTGTTAATATCTCTATCAATTTCTATTTTATTAATTTTTAAAAACAAACATTTATAACAACCTGTAGAAGCACAGTATGAGAGACGAGGTACGTATATTTAAGCGTGCACATGCACAAGGTAAAAAAGTCGCTACATTGTAGAACTTTGATGGATATATAATTAACAGTCCTACATGTACGAATAATTTTCAACGTATCTATTTTCATTAAAATAGCAAATAAATAACAAAATAATTAACCTTAGTTTAGCTTAGTTTGAATATCGTAGCAAAAGGGCTACATTAGCCAAATACTTAAAGTCACACTTCAGCAATCGCACTAATAAATCGATAAATAATATCTAAAAAACGAATTTTTTTATTTAAAAAAATATTTTTGGTCTAAATAAAGAATAAACCCAAACGAGCATCCAAATATATTTTCAATTAAGTAAATTGCATATTAATTCACTTTACGATAGCAAAATGCGTTAAAACTCTATCTAATGCAATAAAAATATTTTTAGATGTAGCAAATAACTGCATCATCGAATATGACAACTTTGGCTAAAACTTCTCTATAAATACACTCATTAAAAATTTACTTATCCTTTTTTTTATTTAGAGGCAATTTTGCATTGACTATGAGTAAAAAAAAAACTTTGAATAAAGTCAGTGATTGAGCTTAATGCTTGGGAAAAAGTTATCCTGCAGAGCCAAATTTACTTCATTCTACCGGTACTTAAAATATTCCTAGATAATTGTTTCTAAGCAACGTAATTGCTATTACAGTTACAAAACATTTATCATCCTATAAAATACATAATCGAATTTTTTTTTACTCTAACAAAAACTCAAATCTAAACTTGTTTTACATAATACATAAAAACAAGTATAAACAAAGAGAAAAAAATATAAAGGAACAAAAACATAGTTGCTAGACCCAGTGATGAGGAGATCAGACCGAATTTCCATTCTTCAACCGCCCCGGTGGCGCAATCGTTAGGATGCTAGCCTTTGGAGCTGTTGAGGTCGGGTTCGAATGCCGGTCAGGCATGGATGTTTGTGACCGTCAATAAATGTTGTTATTTGTCTATTTATTATTCATTACTTTATGACTGTAAAAATTTTTCCTGTGTCTGCCCCACTTGATGAAAGCTTATAAGTGGTTCTCTGAACAAGCTCACAAGCAGGAATATATATGTACCATACCATACCATATCCATCCTTCATTCTTTTTGTATTTCTTTTTTACATAAAATTTAACTCCAAATTCCGAGCATAAAATGTCAATTAGTACCGTGTCACCCCATCAAACGATAATGCTGGACAGGATATAAGGTACAGCGAAATGGTCCAGATTTTTATTTGTAAATAATCCAGTGGTAGGGATGTCTGTTGCCGTTTATGCTATGGCTGTTTTATAGAGAGATTGACTTGGAGATTTGATATTTGATGCAGTGTATTGAGATGGGGTATTGCAACATGCGGGCTCGTTGGGGATTTTATGAAGGGGTTATGGCTTAGGGTTATGCGGAGAGAACAAATACAGCTTTAGGACTTGTTATTTTGGATAGGAAATAATAATGTTTTACCTACTTGTGTACGATATTTGAAATATTTATTCGAGTAATATTTTGAGTTTCATATATTTAAATTATTTGTGAGTTATTCCCGATGAAAAATCTAGTTCTAAAATCTAGAGTAGTCTCCTAGTAGAAAAATCTAGTAAACTCACACATTTTTGTGGTGAACTGCTGTTTAAGTATGATGCAGGATTTTCTTAGTTTGTAACGTTCAAATATCAACTAATAACACAAATAAGCAATCATAATCTGTCTGCCCGGTGTTATAATGTGGAATCTTATTATAACGCAGATATAAGATCTCATTTCAAATAAAAGATAAATTTTAGTTAAAAATATAAACAATTATAAAACTTTAATTTATTAAAAATAATCTGATAACTTTATATAAAAAAAGCAGTAAAGGAGCCTTCGGCGCCAGGTGCTAATTTGTTTAACATTATCCATAAATACACCATAAAAGGACAATATATATAGAAAGGTTACTACGATTGCTATAGGGTCAAGTGGGGTAAGTGTGATAGGGTTTCTGCATTTTTCATTAAGAAAATTCGTTCTCTGCGTCAAGTAAATTCCAAATCCTAAAATTGGTAGGGAATTATTATAAGAAACATACATATATAGAAAAAAAAATTATATGTTTGAATTCCAATTTTAAGTGTACAAAATTTGCATTCCAAAATCCATTGCTGTTTTATCACACTTACCCCACATAGAAAGACCCACATAAAAAGAAGACAGTTGCACTTAAATTCAAAAGCTCAAAACTTTCTTTAAACAAAAAATAAGGTCAATATTTCTTTTTAGTTTAATTATAAGTGGTCTAATGTTATATATTGCAAACTTTCAGATTTTTAGAATGATTTCCAAAGTTACAAGAGCTGTTTATTACACTTACCCCCAATCACACTTGACCCACTTGACCCTAATACTTTTTTGGAATCAGTCTTAAAAATGTCAAACAAACAACTAGTGAACTAACATTAAAACTTTTTTTTCTAAAATGCACCAGTATGTTATTTGTTTAATTAGCAATGCCAAATTATTTTTTCGGTGCAGCATTAAAACATATGTTTCTGTTTTTAGTTTTTAAGCTTTAATTAACGACTCACAATGTCACCAAAAATTTCAAGTTCATAGTTTATTTATCTATGATTAACATCATTTAAAAACAAATAACAGAATCTTCAACCAAATGTGTCCACAAAAAATAACCCTAAGGTTTTCCCCCGTTATTGCCAGCTAGCTCTAAGGACTGGTTAGGGCCTTTTGTATCATATGTCAGCTTGCCAATGGTGCTGTTTATGTGTCGAACATTGATACTGGTACTAAACTTAACTGAATCCTATAAACAGCGATGAATAAAAAGGGTATTTTTCAGATTTGGGTGAAGCAGTGTTTTATTTACACGATAGAGGACAGTAAAATAGAAAGCCAGAGTAAGTAATACCCGATTTGTTTTGTATGTCGTTTTATGGATGACTTAGGAATTGACTATAATAAAAAGGTATATACTTATTTTGAAAAGTTTATATTTGAAAACAAAGCAGTACTGGAGCCAATGCGTAATTTTAGAGAAGAAAATTGTAGGTTTAATTTTATAGAAAATGTGTATTTGTAGAGTTTAAGGCGTGTTCCTAAGTAACTATAAAACATAATTTTTTTTTTCTAAAAAAATCTTAGCGAAACATACTTTTTAGCATATATTTGTATGTAAAACATGTTTAGATTATATATAAGAATATACGTGTAGGATTTTGCTTAAGTCTCAAGAGGTTAACTAACCCATATGGTAGGACCCATTCATTGGCGACTGTCCCAGGTTAAAAAAAAAATAATAAAAAAAAATTAAAAAAAACTTTAAAACATTTCGATTTTGAATTTTTTTGAAGGTTTCTACAGGTATTTTGAAGGAAAATGAAAACTGCAGTTTTCCTTAAGAAAATATTACAGGTTTTTTAAAGGTTTATTTCAGAAATCTTACAGCCTGCAAATTTACCTCAGTGACTTAGCAGATCTTAGTAAAATCATCGAAGACATTATAAAAGAGAAAACGAAAACTGCTTTTTATGCAGGAATTTCGAGGTTTTTTTAAAGGTTTTACACAGTTTTATTTCAGTATACTCTTACAGCCTGCAAATTACCTTCAGTGACTTAGCAGATCTTAGTTAAATCATCGAAGTTATTTTAAAGAAAAACAAAAACTGCTTTTTGTACAGGAATTACGAATTTTTTTAAAGGTTTTTATACAGGTTTATTTTGGCAAGTCAAGTTTGTTAAAAAAAATAAAATATACAAACAAAAAAAAGCAATTTTGTTAATCCGTATTATTTCCCAGCTTAAAATTTTCCTCAAAAAATCTGCAGAAAAGTGAAGATCTGCTGATTTTCTTTAAAAATCTTTAAATAATTTGCAGAATAAAACTTCAGATTTGACCAGCTGCAAATTTCTTCAGATATTTTGAAGATTAATTTACATTTTTTTTCGCCAATGAAGGAACCGTAAACTATACCTTAATTGTACTTTGTAGAATGTGAAATTTGCAACTATACATTTTTCAATTTAACCATGCCAAACGCAAAAGAAAACCAGCCAACGCAAACATAAAGCAGCCTTTGCTACCACCAGATAATCGGATTTGGAATCTAATCAAAATTCCGAAGATCAATCCGTTAAGCCAATAATCATGTGATATTACAGGGCAGAGATTTATAAGCCCCCGGTGGACTTTGAAGATTAAAAATTCGTTACATAATATATCTCGGAGGTTTTCGTTGGATTATACATGTATTTAGGAGGGTATTGATAAATTTTTAAAATATTGATGGCAGTAGATTTGTAAAAATCACGTATTTTTAGATGCATCACGTATTTTAGATTAGATATCAGGTTTTTATATATCTCTTATATATCTCTATTTTATGTTTTTATATATCTCTATTTTAGTAATGTATGTGGATTTTAAATAAGTAACTAACGATAGATTTGAAAAAATACAGTAGTAAGTGGTATTTTATCAATTTATTTTTGCATAGAAAGGTAAGATTAATATTTTATGAAGAAATAGTACTCGTAAAACATCGTGATTTAATAGAAATACATTTTTAATAGTATCTTTATGTACTATAAAAAAGTTTTTACTCTGTTTTTCTCTTTAAATAATCTTATTACAATTTGACAAGCAGACTATTGCTAATACTTATTATTTTAAAAGTATTATCAAAATGTATTGAAAATACAGGAATTCATATACAATACAAACATTAAATTGGCTTGTTTTAGCTGACGTATATCCTTTCAGATTTCATTCCATCTAGTCTTTCGATCCGTTCCTTCAATTGGTGGTCTGTTCTTATGTGATATAGTTTTAATTATCGAGGCTCAAGAAATGATTCATTTTCATTGTGTTGCCACTCAAAAAAGCAAGTGCATCGTTTTCAACCTGTAGATTCACTTCTTTTCTAGACCATGTCTTTCACGAATCTAAATAGTTCATAGCGTTAAAGAACTTTCTGCCCACACTGTGAAAAAAAATCTGTAACCATTACAAAAAGTTTTTTTGTAAAAAACTTTTGGTTTTCCTTGAAAAACTTTTCCTAAAAAAACTTTTCCTAGAAAATGTCTAGTAAATAATTACTAAAAATAGTGCTCTAAAAGCACATAATATATTTTTGTTAACATTTACATGCTTATATCATGTAGATTTACAGGACTATTTTATGTATCCCACACAAGTAATGTTTCTGTAACTATACAAGAAAATTTTATGGAAACTGCATTTTACCGTGCAATTGTAAAGAAAAAAACAAAATGTCTGCTCTCCCGGTGTGGTATCAAACACCGGTCTCCCGCGTGACAGACGGGAGTACTGACCCCTACCGAGGAATAGTAGACTGCCGAAACCCGGGATCGAACCAGGAACCTTTAGGTGTCCGATCGAACGCTATCCCAACTGTACCATGTCGGCGCACAGATAGTCAGGAAATGAGAAGTGAAATTCATTTGAAACAATCAACTAAGTTATAAATTTAAAATAGCGATTGGTCTTGAATCACGATCGAGGTCAGACTTTAGTTCATGCAGCTCTAGTGCGACGATAATTCAAACCTAACCTAACCAAAATTTAGTGGCAATGCGCGCGACATTTCATGTTGAAGAACATGATTGGCTGAAACAAATTGCAAATACTAGAAAAAAAATTGTAACTGCAGAAATGAAAATTTCTGTTCTGAATTACAAAATTTTTTTTTTGTAAAATTGGTTATTTCTGAAACATTACTAAAAAATTTTCTGTATGTTTACAGAATTTTTTTTCTCAGTGCACTTGAAATGAGCACTTTTAGTAAAACAAAAGAGATTTTCTCTTATTTTTTACATTATCAAATTTCAGTTTGGTTTGCAGAATAATGGAAAAACTCACAATTGAATCACTCTAAAGAAAAAGTTTCCCAATAACAATCATATTTTGAACTACATGTATTAACTGGTAATCGTTAAAGAAGTCAGTAATATGTTGGTTGAAGAAAAAATTTCAATATTTTTTAAATACAACTTAGCACTTTATTCTCCTAATATCTTCAATTATTCTCACAGCGTACCAGACTAAAATACTCAATCACTCAAATCCATCAAGAGCAACAATCAAAAACTCCGAAAAAACTCTTTCTTATAGATAATCTTTATTAGATAAGACTATCTCCGTCCAATGGAAAAGTAAATTTTTTTTTCATCCGTAAACAATCTTATCACAGACAAGAATCTTTTTTTTACTTGAAACTACGTAAATACGATAATTAGATAGCGTATGCTATTTATATGCTAGAGACGTCGGACAATTTTCTAGAGCATCGATTATTGAAGGAGCAAGAATCTTCTTTTTTAGGGCAATGAATGGTAATAAATAGATATGTAGATATAGATAAGGAAAAGTATATTTAGTCTTGAATGAATTCATTCAATTTGCAGGTATGGTAGGGGATTTTAATAGGTTGGTAGACATATATATATATTTAGGTTTGTGTGCTTGGTTAGAAACCCGCTTATAAACCTTCGTCAAGTAAAAGTAAGACTGACACAAATTGTTTGCTCCTAAATTGTGACAACATGTTATATTTAAGCATAGTTACATGCATAGTACAAATAGTCAATAATTATTATTAAGATATATAAGAACTATAAAATAAAAGTTTCTTAAAATTAAACATACAATTCGTTGACTTTGAATACTATTACTTATTATAAGTAGCAATTGTACCAGTAACTGAAATTCTTGAATTCATCCATACACACTAGCAACTTCACTAAACAGTGCATCATTTCGTGCTCAGAAACAATGTAATACAAACAACCATCTCACTATTACACAACCACAACGCAATCGCCAAATGTAGTAATACCAGAACGCAACGCAAAGATAAATTCGCGTCTAAATTGTGCCAACATGCTAGATTTATGCACAGTTACATGCATAGTACAAATAGTCAATAATTATTACTAAGATAGATACGAACTATAAGTTATGAGTGTCTTACAATTAAACGTACAATTCGGATGACTTTGGATACTATTAATTATTATAAGCAGCTATTCGTACCAGTAACTGAAATTCTTGAATTCATCGATATACACTAGCACCTTCATCAAACAATACATCACTTGCATGCTCAGTGCCTATGCAATACAAACAACCATCTCACTAATTACGCAACCACAACGCCACCGCCACATTAAATACCAGAACACAACGCCACGAAGATAAATTCGCGCCTAAATTAAATTCCTCAACAACCCGCGCGTATTATTCTCCGCCATTTGCGAAATGGCGTTATATCTCCAGCACGGCGAATCGGATATGTCACAAAATTTCAGAGAACAGACTCCCCCATGCATCAGGCTTGATTTAAGAGCCGTCCTCGAACTACAAGAGGGAATAGGTAGTTGGAGGTAGTTGTAAGTAACAAGTTTTTTTTTTTTTTTTTAATAATATGTACTTTCAGATAAGATCTAATTTTCTAAGAGAACACTATTTTAAACAGATCTAAAGTAATTTCATGGAAAACAAAACTACGTAAATGTAAAACTGTAATAAGACCAACATTTATAGATTAGTCGGACACATGAACCTTGAGCCAAAATCAAGAGGATATGTTAATAACTTGGGAGCGAAAAATTTTAAGAGCCATATTTGGGACAATCAGAGAAGGTGATGTTTGGAGAAGACGATACAATTTTGAAGTGGCTAGACTATTTGGAGACAAAGACATTATTAACATCATAAAAGCAAAGAGAATTCAATGTCTGGGACATATGGCAAGAATGGAAGATAGCAGAAGGCACGAAGAAAAATTTCAAGGAGCAATGTCAGGGAGAGAGAAGAAGAGAAAGACATAGAAAAGATGGATAGATGACGTGGAAAAAGATCTGAAGGCCATGAAAATCAAGATCTAGAAAACGAATACCAGAGAGAGTCGACTTTTAAGTCGAATTGCTAGAGAGGCCATGGTCCAGCATGGACTGTAGGGCCAGGGTATTAGTTTTAGATATGTTTGAATAACGATTGTCAGACACCTAACACTCTGAATGAGGAAAGGGAGAGCTAGCCAGATCTCCTAACCGAAGTCTTTTCTCGGTGTTTATCCAATAGAAACCATAATTATCTTAGCCAAATTGTTTTGTCCCCCTTTTGTTTGGGTATAATCGGAAATTTTGCTTGAGGATTTCGATTGTATAATTTTATGTGTTGTCTGGAAGGGTCCGGGGGCCCCTTGGCAATCAATGTATTATGTTTTTGAAAAAAAATTCTTATTCTTCTTCAAATTACTTTATATTGAATATTTGAATATTTAATTGCATTGAATATTTTTACAAACGAGTGTTTGATGATGATGGTGTTCGTGTCCATGGATAAAGATTATATGAGACCAAAGGTAACTCAGTATCTCTAATTAAACACAAAAGTTTCCATTTTCAATTAACAGTCAAAGCCCATTTCCCTACAAAAAATTAATGATTAAATAACATTTACATCTTTACCAATCCAAATCCAGCCAAGACAAGGCCGCAAACGCTTTCAACGCATGCCACAAACTTGTTATTTTATGTAGCACGTTATTTGTTGTTTGTGCTTGGAGATTTATACCCACAATGTTTGCTAGTACAAGTTGATGTGTGTTAAGGCAGATTAATGTTGTTTTGCTTGTGGGAATATTGGGGTAATTACTTGTGTTGCGTTTCTTCTGCCGTGAAGTATCTTGTTGAGAGTAGTTGGGTGGATGTTTGAATGCTATTTTAGTGGTTGGTAACTATTTTGACCTTTGTTTGCTAAATTGGGATTGGGTATTTCCATTTATTTGTCTGTGTTTTTTTTTTTCGTGAGGGTCTGCCTTTGTGATTAAATGTAAGGATAAATGAAGTGAAGACACACAGTGTTTATGGAAACAGAGGCCTTTGTTTTTCAAAAACACTCATAGTAGGGGCTGTAGGGAGCCTTGCGGTCAAGATCTCGGTCTCGGTTGAGAGATCGAGACCCGGTGCCACTGAAGACCTACCGAGTATATGCGGAGTACGTGCTCGTTAAATCTGTTGGGTCCGAAATTGCGCAGTTTACCATGGGTACAGGTTCCTGGAGAAAATTTCCCTCCCCTTCAGGGACATGTCTAAATTGTGGAGGTGGCGACAGATGACAGCATCTGTTATTTGTGTATGTGTGCGTCTTGTGTTGTCCTACTTGACGATGGTTTATAAGCGGGTCCTTGCGACCAAGCACACAAGCCTGAAAATATATGTCAACCAACCAACACTCATAGTAGGCCGGTCCGTGGTCGAGTGGTTAAAGGCATCCGCCTCAGGATTCAGCCTTCTCAGAAGTGCGGGGGTTCGAATCCCACCTACTGCCAGTCATCCTATAAATATGTACTGGGACAGAGTAGAGAATCCAACTCCTGAAGGATGGGCCCTAGTACACTGGGACAGACGCGCTCGTTAAATCTGCCGAGTCCAAAGTCCCGACGTCAGCGTACGATGTCGCTCGAAGTTTCATTTGGTGCCCCCTCAGGTGTTGACCTCGTCACTGGGTTCGAAATTACGAGGCGTTTTTGGCTGTGTTAAAGCTCCTTATGGAGGCTACAAATAGGCAGCCGGAAACGATGACACTACACTCATAGTAACTATTACATGCAATTAAAAAGAGAAGGATAAAAGTAAAATGAGACACACCGCCATATTAAGTATATCCTTTAAAAACAGTATTTCTTATCACTGACTGCAAACAAAACAAAAATCTATTTAAAGAGTCATTGACTTAACGATTTCGATTTAGTGAAACAGATACACCAAGAATCGATAAAAAAACAATTGCAAAGATATGCAAATACAGCACTCAATTAATCGGAAAATCGATAGCATTGATAGTCCATTTACATTAGCAAAAACCGAATGAGGCAAAAATGTTGAACGGAAAAACCGTAAGTCGTAATCAATTGCCGCGGATGTTAAAAAAAACCGCTGTAAAAAAATTATCGAGAACAGATGTTAACCGTCAGATAATGATACCGATTGGAAGGATATCTTAAATAGTGGTGTATGTCAAACATGGCCCATATTACTCTAGTGGGAGACCGGAGCCCTCCTTTGTAGCCCATGTTAAAATGAACTTTTTTATAGGGTAGACTGACCAGTGAGTGAACAGGCCCCAGTGAATGAACATTTGGTAAATATAATTAAAAAAATAAGGATTGAAAATCATTCAACCATATGGATTGGCAACACTGACTTCCTTCCATGTAGTAGGAAGCTATCTGACAATGGTTGGTAGTCCTGGTCATTATAGTACGAGAGCTAGCAACGTCGGAAAAACAAGCATTTCAGGTGGGCCAGTTTTAAGATATGCTGTCTCTCTTACTCTCCCGGACATCATAAGGGCTATCTGGCTGGCGGTAGTGGTTGCGTTCCTCAGTGCGCATCCTACTAATAAAAGTAAAAAATTGATTTTTCAAATCATTTTAGGACGTTTTATTTTTTTATTAATATTTTTAGTGAACTTTTTGCAACATAAATCTATTATTGCCAGACATTTTTATTGTTGTTTAAGCTGTGCCAGACGCTAATTTTGATTTTAAAAGCTCAAGTGTTGCCCAAATTATCAGCTCATTACAAGTATTGCCACATGGTATTGCGCAACGAATGACGATGACGTAATTACAATGATCGGTGAATTCACACCTGAGCTGGTAATTTGGGCAACACTTGAGCTTTCAAAATCAAAATTAGCGTCTGGCACAGCTTAAACAACAATAAAAATGTCTGGCAATAATAGATTAATGTTGCAAAAAGTTCGCTAAATATAACAACAAAAAAATAAAACGTCCTAAAATGATTTGAAAAATCAATTTTTTACTTGTATTAGTAGGATGCGCACTGATGAACGCAACCACTACCGCCAGCCAGATAGCCCGTATGATGTCCGGGAGAGTGAGAGAGATAGCATATCTTAAAACTGGCCCACCTGAAATTCTCTCTCAAAAACGTTGCTAGCTCTTAGACTATTATATCTTGGTGTTCATTCACTTTCGAACGTGACGTCTTAAACGTTCATTCACTGGTTACTCTACCCTATATCCTTTTCTCAGAATCTATTTGATAATTTTAATGCAATTTTTACTAGCTGTTAAATGGATGTTTAACTATAATTCAATGGAGACATTTTAAACATCAATAATATTAAAAAGAAAAAAAAAGTAAGACAGTTATACTCAAATCCCTCGAGCGGTTTTTAGAAACTAGCACCTTAACCCTCTAATGCATGATTTTTTTTCGTCCCGAAACGATATATTTGTATCTCTTATGCTCATTTATTACTGGAAAAATTAAATGCATCGGAATTTCAATAATTTCAATTTTTTAAATTGTTACCAAACGGTAACATCATGCATGAAAAAACCAACTACAAACTACCAATATTTATAAGAATGATTAGAAAACTACTAAATATAGTTTAAAATAACCCTCTTGAACTATAATATTTTTTAAATCAATTTATTTGTATTTGGTACTAATATTATTACTTGGAATACTGCCAAACACGTAAATTCACAACAGTTAGAAACTTCACTTTTGAATACACTTTTACTAGTGTCAATTATGAGGGTTATTTTTGGCTAAAACTTCAAAATGGAATGTAATAGATGAAAAAAACACAAATTTGTCGAGAGAGAGGTCTACTTTAATACAATAAAGTTGATTATGTAACTTGTTACCAAACGGTAACAGTATGCATTAGAGGGTTAAATACGTATAAAAAAAATTTCAGGCTGATACTTTACGTAGATTTTGATAAAAAGGTACACATTGAGACATCAAATTTTGATTATAAGCTTTTAAAGTAAACAATAGTAGTTTCTCACTCTAAAGAATAAGTGGATTTTACCAAAACAATTTTTTTTTTGAAAAAAAAATCGAAAAGACTTTCAGTATTCAAAAGTTTTATTGTAAGATACCCTTGTAAAGCTAAGATTTCATATTTTAAAAATTTTCTTAAAAACTTTGAAACGTCATTTGGGAAAAAAATGGGGTTCTGGTCCCCCTTAAAAGTGTTTAGCCTTATGTTCAGTTTATTTGAAGAATTTTTGCTCTAGAGTGACACGAGGGCTATTATCTGGTGGCGTCGTAATTTAGAATTACAGTCAAGTGACGAACTGAGTAGGCACCTAACGCAGCATCTAAGGGTGGCATCGTACGCTTAGTCGGTGTTTTGAAGCATGTGTAAGGTGCATTCTCTCTGCACGGGAATTATTCGTCGGACCTTTTGATTGCAGAGTTCGTTTAGAGGTCGGCAGCTGCTTTGATAGTATCCGGGTCTGAACCTGGAACCTACCGCATGTGTGGAAATATGTTACAAAAAAGAGCAGAAGCAGCTTGTTAAAGCATTAAAATTTTAATGATGATCTCTACCATTACTAATAAAAACAATTTATTTAATGATGTTAAGCGACGTCATTAAGTAATGATGCCACAATTCCTAAAAAGCGAAAAGCTTTTAAGGTACGTGTTAAGATAAAATAATGTAGTTTTTGGTGTTTTTAAGTGGATAGTAATGAAGTATATCTGTGTTGTCCAAAGTATTGGAAATTTGTCTTTGGGTATATCATCATCAGAAAAGTATGTTTGTCATGTTATATATTTTTTACATATTATGATCGCATCTGGTACTTTCAATTACTTGATATCGAAACTGATCATTTTTTTTTATCAATTTACAACACAACTTATACTGGTACAGAAATTATTTTTGCATTTATAACATAATCACTATCTCCTGTAAATTTTTTTCTGATGAAAAGAAGTCCCATGTTTCGTCCAATTACCCTCATCAGAGCAGTTATTTGCAGCAGGATGCCTTGTACTAGTAGGAGGATGGCTCTTGTAATTTATAAACATTTATCCTTTATGGCCGAACTCTTATATTCTTTTGTAATTGTTATAGTTTTCTTAAACTTAACCTGATATCTTAAAAGTTTCTAATCCATATGTAGAAACAATTGAAATGATTTTCACTCAAAATTACCAGTTATAAATGAAGAGTACACCGTAGAAGGCTTTCCTCAATAGGCCTCTTTAGCGATGATAGAGAGAAATTGCCTAAACTGCTATAAAAAAAACTGGTTAATCGCTTTGTTTTTCTTTCGCGGCAACCCTGATTCACGCCAAAGATCAGTAAGTAGACAAGAGTAACACATTTGTTCCACGAGCTAAGAACTGAGAGAAAAACCGGTTTCATGTCGCCAATGTAGGCCAAGCATACACCATAAGGTAAGACTCCTAAAAAAATCAAGTGGTTCTTCCCGTGTACTCTTCAAATATTTCTTCTCTTTCATAATTTTATGTTTTATTATAATTATTAAACATTTATACCCGACGCTGTTTTTTATATAAACTGCTAAAAGATTATTTTTCTTCAAGAAATACATAACATTTTTATTTATAAACTTACACCAACTATTTCACCACTACATGAATTATCTTTTGCATTTATTACATAATGACTATTCCCAATATCTCCGGCCCAGGCCATTTCTTTCTGATGAAAAGAAATCCCATGTTTCGTCCAATTACCCCTCATCAGAGCAGTTTTTTGCAGCAGGATGCCCTATACTAGTATGAGGACGGCTCTTGTGTTATGAACATTATAATTGGTGTTGTTTTCTTACACTTAACCTGATATCTTAAAAATTTCTAATCCAAATGTAGAAACAATTGAAGTGGTTTTCACTCAAACTTATCAGTTATAAATATTTATTCTCCTTCATAATTTTATTTTTTATTATAATTATAAAACATTTATACCCGACGTTGATATATATCTAAACTGCTAAAAGTTTATTTTTCTTCAAGAAATACAAATATTTTCTTTTATTAATTTACACCAAATATTTCACCAATACATAAATTATTTTTTCATTTATTGCATAAATACAACTCCCAATATCTCCGGCCCAAGCCATTTCTTTCTGATGAAAAGAAATCCCATGTTTCGTCCGATTACCCCTCATCAGAGCAGTTATTTGCAGCAGGATGCCTTATACTAGTATGAGGATGGCTCTTGTATTATGACCAACTATCCTTCCTGGTCGAACTCTTATAATCTTTTATAATTGATGTAGTTATCTTATACTTAAACTGATATCTTAAAAATTTCTAATCAATATGTAGAAAATTTAAGGTGGGTTTCATTGAAAATTATTAGTTGGTTGGTTGGTATACATATATTTTCAGGCTTGTGTGCTTGCTCAGAGAGCCGATTATAAACCTTCGTCGAGTAAGACAGTCACAACCCACACACAATCACATGCACACATAAACGTTGACAGATGATGACATCTAGAGCGCGCCACCTCCACAATTTAGACATGACCCTGAAGGGGAGGGAAATTGTCTCCAGGAAACTTTACCCGTGGGAAACTGCACAATGACCAGCCCCAGGACTTTCGGACCCAACAGATTTAACGGGCACGTACTCCGCATATACTCGGTGGGCTTTCAGCGACCAGGACACGATTGCGAGAATTTCCGATCCGTAGATCAATACACTGACCACAGGATGTCCCACAGCCCTCACTTATTAGTTACAAATATTTATCCTTTTTCATATTTGTTTTATAATTATAAAACATTTATACTTGACGTTGATTTATATCCTAAAAGCTTTTACTTCAAGAACTACGAATTCGTTTTTATTTATAAATTTTCACCAAATATTTCCCTACTACAAAAATTATTATTATTTTTTTATTTATTACATAGTCACTATTCCCAATATCTCCGGCCCAAGCCATTTCTTTCTGATGAAAAGAAATCCCATGTTTCGTCCAATTACCCCTCATCAGAGCAGTTATTTGCAGCAGGATGCCCTATACTGGATGGCCTCTTGTATTATGACCAACTATCCTTCCTGGCAGGATTCCAGGATCGGGATATGTGATCAACAACCCTTCACTTGCTTCTGCGATGGAAGTTTTTGATGGGATTCGTAGGGGGTGCTCTGGGATCGGGTTTATTTGGAATGTACGTAAATGAGTTATTGGTGGGTATTAATGTTACTACATATAATGTGTAATATTACAAAACGTAATATGTGCATTAATGTTACAAAGCGTAATGTGAGCATTAATATTACAAAACATAATATGTGCATTAATATTATAAAACGCAATATGTGCAATAATAATGCAAAGTGAATTATGCGCATTAATATTACAAAACGTAATATGTGCACTAACGTAATAAACGTAATATGTCCATTAATAATAAAAAAACGATGTGCATTAATATTACAAAACGTAATGAGTGCATTAATATTACAAAACGTAATATGTGCATTGTATTTACAATTTCTTCGGAATGATTAACATTATATGCAGAAAAAACTTGGAACATAATATATTATTGAAAATTTCGCTTGTGAAGGATACATAAATATAAATACGTGACATGACTGGCAGGTTTACAATTGAAAAATGACATTTTCTTTTATTAATTTAGTAGAAAAAAGTATTAGACTATAAACAAAATTCTGTTTGTGAGAAAAGTATTTCACACAGGACAATATCATGCGTACTGTAGATACTTTTTTGAACTAAATTTAATTTTAAGCAAAAGTTGTAATACATTAAATAACAAACCAAAATCTTTACAGTTTTATTTTTATCCTGTCTAACTGTTTATAAAAAAAAGAGGTCAAAGTCCTTCTAATATGTTAAGTGTCGGCTTACTGTTTTTTATACCATATTTAAAGACAGTGAGTGGTTTTTTAGACAGTAAAGAGGTCGTTGATGAAAGAATGAGCCAGAAAACTTCAAGGAGATTTCAGTTACATAAAGATTTATGTTACATCAAAATATCTCCTTAAAACAATGTTTAAATATTGTCCATATATTCTTTAGATAAAATTATTTTAAAACAAATATAAATTTTAAAAATGCAAGTACTGTTTGAAAGGAATTTATAAAGGTACCGTTTTAATTTTGAGTGTTACAAATTAAGGAAAATTATAATAGATGTTGATGTTTTAAGCTTAACTATAAACATTTTTAAGGCAATGAATGCGATAACAAGATTTGTAAATTTTTAATGGTCTATTCTAATATCTTAAATGCAAAATGACTTTTGATAACTTACTGCAGAAAATACTCATTTTTCCCCCACCAAAACCTCAAAATTTCTGCTTAACTAACAACCATCGTTCTAAGTAATACATTACATAAATAAATGACTCATACCAGCAATCAAAGACAATACAGGAAATTTCAGATACTCCTCTATCAAACAACGTCAGTTTTTGAAGTTTGAAAAACAACTTCGTAGCAGGAAAGAGAATAAAACATCCATCTGAATATAGAAACCAGGAATATATTTTTTTGTGTTACAAAACCAACTTGTTAGATTCTTAAAGGCAATATCCTGACTACTTTGTTATGCGAACTTCTAAAAATTTCACACATTATTTAACCTCTTAAGACCCGAGCAAATTCCTACGCGTATATTCGAATTCTAAACAACTTTTCATACAAATATATGCTAAAAAGTATGTTTTGGGAAGAAATTAAAAACAAAAAAATGTTTAATAGTTACTGAGAGCCATGCCTAAGCTCTAAAAATACATATTTTGAGTGCTATAAATGCAAAAAAGGCCGTATCACTCTTTTGTAGCTAACAGTATATTTTAACATTGTATTAATGCAAAATGTCTTTAAAACTAACTACTAAAATAACATTTTGAAAAGTTTGAAAAAAGAAGTTTTCAATCATTTTTTAAGAACTCTAATATCACATTGACCCTCCTTCAATTTAATTTTTTATAGAAATAAATGACTGATACCAGTAATCAAGTGCTTAAAACTGATACTTGGATCTTATTCTATCGGACCATGTCAATTTTGAAACTAAATAAATTGGTAATTGCTTGCATGGAGGTTTTAAATCATATCCCAAATGGGGACGCCAAGGTTATTTGAATTCACATTCCACTGTAGAATCTTTGTATATTTCCCTAACCACATATCCACCACTTGTTTCCTAAAACTTTTAAAGAATTTCATTAATTTAAACAGGTCAATTTTAAACTCCTGCCCAAGTTTCAAACATTCTAGAAATTCTTTCTCACCACATCCGATGTACAATTAATTACTCGCTAAACGCACATAGACGAGTTTACTTTAGGCGCAAGCAGAGTTAAAATTAGGTGGAATTTTATGACGAGGACGATATGAATATTTACCTCCTCGTATTTTTTGGAACTTGGAACCAGACTTTAATTTTTCGACTTATTTAAAAAGATGTAGTTGACAAAAAAGCTTACATATATGTGTAAAAAATGGAGGGAAATATATATTTAAAGGTGGGGGAAAATGAGGGTATGTTACAAATATACATTTTTCTGCTATACATTTAATTTTTTTAAAAAAACTTTTTCATTGAAATATTATGTTAAGATGATATCTAATCACTTTTACTTGGTTTTAAGAATCTGCCAACGCCATTAATTCATTCAAATTCTTGTTCTTAAGCTAATTTTGTTTCAGCTGTTAGAATTCACCCGTAAAGACTTTGTTCTATTTATTTTATAAAAGATCTTAAGCATTGTTACATTCAACAGCCACATTCTCGAAGAGTATTTCTGCAAAAATAGCTAGGAAAAATTCGAAATCGTTCCCCCCCCCCCCTATTATGTATATGAAATGGAAGCCATGTTCTTCCATCTACTATTTTTAACAGTTATGTTTTAAGTATAAAATTGTAAATTTTATGATAGATATGTTGATGCAACTTATTGCAAAATTGAAGTCAAAGTTTTAAAATTTCTTTTTAAAAAATTAAGTTTTGGAATCATTTTTAATCGATTTTTTTAAAATATTTAAAACTTCGAATGCATCAACTTATAGATTACGAGTTATAATTACGAGTTATATAATTTTTGAACAATAATTATCAGCCCAATTTGATATATTTCCTGTAATTCCTTAAAAAATGTATTAATTACAAAAATATTTTTGAAAATTGAATCCCAATACTGAGGGAAAGTAAATTCTCTAAAGTGCAAATTTGTTTTTACAGAAATAGTTTAAGGTTTAAATTTTTAACTGCGAATTTATTTTATTTACTCTTTTAAAATTAAGTTTCTCTCGCAGATTGTTATGACTGAGATTTACTTTAAATTTCCAAATTCGGTAAAAACAAATATGTTTTTAAAAAACATTTTACGCGTTGCTGGAAAACCGAACAATCACACTCTTAAAACGAACGAGCGATTTTTACTCAGTCTGATTGATTTTCACTCCTCCAGTCTGGAAAATGCACTTATCCTTTTGGAGTGGATCCATTGTGTGTTAAACCTCCGACAGGATCACTCGAAACGAGTGATTTTACCTCAGTCTGAGATAATAGTCATTCCTTTCCAGTGTCGAAAATGAACTTCTCCAACTAGAGTGGATTTCACTCTTTTGTTTTAAGAGTGCAGGTAACACGCATGTATTTATCAAAAGGTTAATGTTACAAAAAAGTGTTCAAAAAACAGCATAAACTGAATAGAAATGTTTACTTTATTCCTACTTTAAGAAACTTTAAATTTTGCTTGACCAACTATAACGCCACCTTGAATACTCTCTAAAAATATACTCTATTTTACCAGCCACCACAATCTTTCCACTCCACTACTCCCCATATAAAACTAATTACCCTCTAAGCCCACAAACACGTGTTTTCCTCAATCCCCTTATAGGATGTCCTCAACTTAAGCTAAGGAAAGACGAACTGAAAGACGGTGAAGTGACAATATAAGGAGGCTAGAATGAAGTGAAGAAGCATGACTCTAAAGAAGCGCTGTTAGGTAGATATATATATATTCAGGTTTGTTTGCTTGGTCAGAGACCCGTTTATAAAACCTTTGTCAAGTAAGACAGACACTACACCTATAAGTGACAGATGTTGTCATCTATCGCCACCTCTACAATTTAGACATGTTCCTGATGGAGAAGGAAATAGTCTCCATTGATCTGTACCTGGGTGAAATTGAGCCATGACCGCTCACAGGACTTTCGGACACACAGATTTAACGAGCACGTTCTCCGCATATACTTGGCGGTTCTTCAGTGGCATCGGGTCTCGATCGCGGGACCTTCCCATTCCGAGAAAGAGACGCTAACCTCTAGGCTACCAACGGCCGAAGCGTTGTAGATGTTTAGTCATAGAGTTAGGAAGGAGGAGTAGAAAGTGCTATCGGGTTCAAATGGTTTGGAATAGGGTTGTCAGGTTTTTCGAGCTACTGCGCATAACCAACTGGCACTGAGGTATCCCAAGATGCACCGATTTAGCTTTTTTTTAGCTACTGCGCATAACGTTGAAACCAAAACTGGCACTGAGGCATCACAAGATGCACTGATCTAGCCTGCTTCTTTTGTGCGTTACTGCGCACATACGTGGGCGCTCTATTCTCTTTCCTAACTCTATGTATTTAGTTTGATTTGGAGCGTCCCATTTCCATGTCTAGCTTCCGTGAGGAGTTTTAACGCATTCCAGTACCCTCGTTATTTAGTGACGAGTGCACATCTGATATGGAACCAACGAAACTTCTTGCAAGATAAACAAATGTTTATTTTGATTTGAATGTTTCCAGCTGTCTATTTCCAGTCTCTGTGAGGAAATTCGCATTTAAGTATATATTTTTACTACCAACTAAGCCTCACCCCCTAAATAAATATGATGAATCCAACTAAACTACACTGTGTAATTTCAATCATAGTTTTAAGAAATTTGTCTTATTTTATTCTTTAAAACCATCAAAAATTGAAGATACTTATAAAGTTGTAGAAAATATATCATTTTATCCATTCAAGGACCATTTGAGAATTCCATTAATCGTTGTTTTACGACTTTAATGGTTAGCTTTGAGTTTTTAAAAATTCATTTTCGATATGGATCATATGACATTTTTCAATCTTCCTAAAAAAAAACTTAATACAAAGACCCAAGATTGTTAAATACAAGAATTTAACTTTTTTAAGAAAATTTTACGGAGAGTACTTCTACTGTCAGCAACAAATCGTCAAATCATAAGCCAAATGTTTATTTGGGCTTAATTAAGTCACCAATATAGCTTCCTCTGTAAAACCCGTTTCTACATTAATTTTCACCATGCACCATCTTCATATTTCTCTAACCTCCATAATTAAATGACAAGTTTTAAATCCTCGCATGTTGCTAGCTGTAAGAGGATTATAAGGTGTTTTGTCTGTGGGAAGGATGCTGATAATAGTGTTCAATGGGACGAACTGGTTCGGAAGTCCCGTGAAGCATGTCAACTTAGGCGGTTTTAGTATACTCATCGAGGACTTATTACTTAAGTTTAGCGATATTAAATTTAAAGGAATAACGTTAAAATGTTTTGGACACTTAGACTGGTGTATGTTTGAAAAGTTTAGATAGTTGGAAATGTTTTAAGATAGCGGAATTTAACTTCTTCCTTCTCGATGCCGATGCCGTGAAAATGACTGATCAAAATACGGTCGAGATAAGGTATACAGCGGTAGAGTGTGGAGGAAGTATCAAAAGTATTAAGAAAAGTCGAAAGTATTAAGAAAATGAAAAAGTAGGTATTGTCCATCTGTCCCTGTCCGTACCCCCCCCCCCCCTCCAAAATCGGTTCTATCCATTCAATATTATTTTTTTTGCTAGAAAGGTATAACCTCAGAGACACAACTTCCATTATTATACAAATGTGTTTTCTTTTATTATTTTTATATAAAGAGGTCAAATATTACATAAATAAATTGAGATATAAGGCGAAACAGCATATTTAGCTTAACAAATGCATTTACATTTCTTTTTCTTAAGCACTACTGCCGATTTTAAGCCAAGGCTGTAGCAATAAGCGCGGACCGTCTTGTTCTATTCGACGCCAATGTCTTCCAATTATTCACGCTTCAATTCCGCAAGTTCTTTTATATATTTTCCATCCACGTTGTTGTGCATGGGCCTACCTCGTTTTCTGTTTCCTAATGGGTTTTGAAAGGTTATTTCTTAGCTTGATTTTCATCAGTATATCTATATAAATGTCGGTTCTATCTTCTGCGATTCTTTAATGACTTTTACTACGTTTGACTTCCTGAATATATAAATTGTAATTCTTGATTATACATTATTCTCAAAATTCAGTTTTCCTTTATCGCTCAAAAAATTCTTCTCAAAATTCTTCGTTCAAAAATCAATAATTTGTTTTATCTGATTTATTCATTTTCCAGCATTCACTTCCATATAACACTATTAGCATTACATAATGTCGTATATAACTGTATCTTTGTTTCTCTGCTAAAATAAAATTGAATTCAAACTGGTCACGTAGACTATAGTAGAAAATATTGGCCATATTAATTCTATTCATAATTTGGGAGATAATATCATTCTTGTACAACATCTACCAAACGAAATATTTCCTCACCATTAACTGTGGGATATGTGATCTTTAGTTGCGTACACTGCGTTTTGCCACTCGAAAAATAATCCATTGGTCGCTATAGATTTGTCCCTGCCTAATGGAAAAGCTAATTTTTTTTATTGTACTAATTTACCTTATATCTAAAATCCATACATTAGAATGTAACATTAAAAAATCAATATCCATTCAAGAATATTAAAAATCATAATGCACATATCTTTGATATAATATCACGTAACATCCAGCATTTAGAAGCAAAACTATATTAGTATCCCACTTACCTGGCTAAGAACTTCTTAACAGTTTCCAAGGCATTTCGAAATATCAAACGAGCACAAGAACTACTACTCAAGTTCCCATTAAAGACTACCCCCATAAAAATTTACAGAACCATTACTGAGAAGCAACTCAATATTCAACAGAAATTTTACATTAAGTATCCAGGCAGAAGATCTTTTAAAATGAAAGACCAAATGGCGGAGTTAGTTTGGTTTCGTTTTGATACAAAGGTATCTTGCGGCTAATTTGATTTTTCTTTTGGTTCCTTTCTTTTTTTTATTCTTTGTCCTATACGGGATGGGAACCCAGTCAGTTAGGCATTTTCCTAGCATGCGGAAGTCCCAAGGAGACACAGACCCCCTGTCACAGAGAGAGAAATTACACCCAGGTAGAAGGCGGGAATTGAACCCGCAACGGGTACAGTGCACAAACTGTTAGCACAACTAAATTAGCAATCTTATATAATCGGCCTCCTGGGCTCCCTGTGGCTACTATTTTGGTGGTTTGGTAACAAATATCAATGTTACTTGATCATAACAATGTTACTTACAATGAACTTTGCGTAATCGCAGTGAACATGACACTGATATTCTGTGAATAAAATACAGTTTATTCACGAAACCTAAAAAGAATTATCATATAAGTTTAAACTTTCACGTTAAATAAGCCTTCAATTAGTCCTAACGTTGCGTACGATATCGCCCTTAACGGCTGCGTTGTGTGCCTACTCAGGTGTTGGCTCGTCATTTGAATGCGGTTCTAAAATACGACGGCCATCGCCAATAGAGCCCTCGTGTAGCTCTACTGCGACGATAATTCAAACCAAACCAAACATTTTGTAACTTATTCCATATCAAAATTCTCACTAACAGCTCTCTCAAACTAACGTGCTAAGGTCTTTAATAAATAAGAACACATTAAATTTATCCAAAGCGGTAAAAAAAAGCGAATCTAGAATTTAAGAGAAAATAATCTTCTAAAAGGGGAAAAATCTTTTGAGTTTCAAAGCATGTGGAATTAAATGGAAAATCTCTAGAATAGAAAATATGAGCGACTTAAGTTTATTTTTCTCCTCAGATTTTGAAGAAGCACCATTGTTAAGGGTTGATGAAGCCGGTAGATGGGTCTCCAAAACGTAGTCTTCCCTGTGTTAGTCTAATGGGAAAAATAATTGTCTTACCTGAATTACATAAGCTGGATTTAATAATATTTTCACAAACAGTTTTTTGTACAATAAATGTTGGTTTCAATGGCTTTGTAGTTCTAAGATTTGAAAATGGTAAGTATATTTTTGTTCATTTTCAATTTATATTTTAACAGTAAAGTTCCTGAATCGATTAAAAAACAGAATTATAGCGATGTTGAAATATCATTTTTAAGTTGCATCAACCTCGGTATGATGTAATAACTCATTTCATATTGAAACATCATTATAATGTGATTGCCAATTATTGCATCAGCCATTTCCATGTTTAATCTCATTGGATGTTTAGTTTGATGATGTAACCAAGCTTATAAATAGATGCTTGTTGTGTTTCTTTTGCTCTTCTACTAATTATCTTCTTAGCTAACATACGGCCGCTATTTATTTAATATTAAACTGTAATATTCATCAGGTCTTCTTCTCTGAAGGGGTACCCCTACCTCATCATTTGTAGAATGCACTGTACAATCTCACTTTACGAAGATTTTTTTTTTTAAAGTGACTTTTTTATTATATAAACCAGAAAACTTTTATTGTAAACTCCAAAGAACCATTACCACAATAGCCGTTGTATTAATTGTATAAAAAAACTGACGTAGCAAGAGGGCAAAGCAGATTTCGGAGCAAGTTATTTCAGCGGTACTCTAATCATACATTTTAGATTGCAACAAAAGTTAGAATTGACTCATCATCATATTTGGCACGATAGGTCAGGATAAGCCAAGACCTTCTGTTGACTCCTCCAGAACAACCTACTCTTAGCCTGGGTCTTCCAGTTTTTTAACTTTTAGGACTCTACAATTCAACTCCACAGAGGCAATCCATCTTAGTTTTGGTCTACCTCGTATTCGTATTGTGAGAGGTTTGGCAGAAAACATGTACCTTTTGGACTGGACTTTCATCGTTCATACGTATTATATACGCAGCCCAGTTCATCCTATTTATTTTGATAGTTTTAATGGCATTAGGTTCTTTAAACAACCTATAAATCTGTGAGTTAGTACATCTTCGCCAAGCGCCATTTTTCATGACGCCACCAATAATGCGCCTCGGAACCCTTCTCTCTTTGACGAAGGTTTATAAGCGGGTCTCTGACCAAGCACACAAGCCAGAAAATATTGAATGTCTACCAACCAACCAGTCCTTCGCTCAAATATTGTAATTCAGCACTTTCCATTTTTAGTTAGAGGCAAATTTTGAACTTTATAGTAGGACCGGCTTGATGAGAGTTTTATAAACTAATAACCTAGTTTTTTTCTGGAAAGGAAACAATTAGGGTCAAGTGGGGTAAGTGTGATTGGGGGTAAGTGTGATAAACAGTTCTTGTAACTTTGGAAATCATTCTAAAAATCTGAAAAATTGCAATATATAACATTAGACCACTTATAATTAAACTAAAAAGAAATATTGACCTTATTTTTTGTTTAAAGAAAGTTTTGAGCTTTTGAATTTAAGTGCAACTGTCTTCTTTTTATATGGGTTTTCCTATGTGGGGTACGTGTGATAAAACAGCAATGGTTTTGAAATGCAAATTTTGTACACTTAAAATTGGAATTCAAACATATAATTTTTTTTTTCTACATATGTATGTTTCTTATAATAATTCACTACCAATTTTAGGATTTGGAATTTACTTGAAGCAGAGAACGAATTTTCTTAATGAAAAATGCAGAAACCCTATCACACTTACCCCACTTGACCCTATTTAAAACGGAGGGGGATGGACTATTAATCATAAAATAACACAATTTATTTATCTGTTTTTCATTCATAACACAACAAAAACTATTTTTACTGCACAAAACCTCAAAATCCACTAAATCGACGTGTCTTTCAGTAAACGTTAAACCTTATTATTTTCAAAATCACTTGAACATACTTTTAAATATATAATTGTTTCACTACTATGTTTATACAAAGAATACAAGTGTAAAATATTTATTTTTAAAAGTAAACATGTTATAAAAACTGTTTGTACAAAAAGCAGTACATCTGTATAAAATTCAGCTTAGAGAATTATTTTCCTCCTATAGATTAACGTATACTTTATTTTGGAGACCCTATTTTCGGTCTCATATCCCCCTTAACTACTGAAAAAGGAGAATTTAAATATTCAGATTTTAGTTGGTTTCGCTCTATTGTCAAACTTTAAAAAGAAGTTTGGAGTATAAAACTCTAAAAGGGATGCACATTTCAGTGAGCGAAATATAAATATTTATATATTTTCTGGGAAAATTTAACATGCGGTTTTAGAAGATTTGATAAACGAAAGTTATTGTTCAAGAGATTATGATGCCTACAATTATATTTTGAAAAATATGATTATGCAAATATTTATTAAAAGAGTATTATGTTAAATTGGATGAATTTTGTAAAGTTTATTTTCCGTATTTTTAGAGAAATAAACTGTAAAATTTGAATAATAAATAGCATAAAATACAATAACATAAATATTAAGTTTGATTCATTTTTGAAATGTAATATGAATGTCTGTAATTTTTATTAAAAGAAATGTAATAATAATTTCATAAAATAGGGTTGTTTCATTTGTGAATGGGAACAGTTCCAGTGGTTTTGTTTTAATTTATTTTTGTCTAGAACTTTTTTACTTTTGTTTCGCTATTCAAAAGTGAGTTTTCTAAGACTATTTTACTTATTGTTATATTTATAAAAGGTCAACTTTTTGCTGTACTGTTGGCTGTTCAAATTATTTGTTAAAGAAAGCTCGCAAATAATGATTTTTTCATTTTTGAAGGTCATTTTAAGAGTGAAACCGAAAAACCTATGAAATCTCCGGATCCGGAAAAATAAAAACAAGATCGTTTCGTCATCTTAAATATTCCCATTACAATTTTTAAACACTACACTATGTCGTTATCTTATATATATATGAATGTTGATTATGATAAAATTATGTGTTTTGTTAAGGACAGTGAATGTTCCCAACATTGGGTGTTACCTCCAATGAATGTTCACTACAATTAATGTACACAGCAATAAATGCTCACAACAATGAATGTTCACAACAATAAATGTTCACAACAAAGGACGTTCACAACAATGAAAGTTCACAACAATGAATGTTCACAACAATAAATGTTCACAACAAAGGACGTTCACAACAATGAAAGTTCACAACAATGATTGTTCACAACAATAAATGTTCACAACAATGAATGTTCACAATAATGAATGTCCACAACAATAAATGTTCAGAACAATGAATATTTACTACAATGAATGTTCATTACAAACCAAATGTTAACATAATTTTATGGTTAAAATACAAGGAAAACGCTAATGTTACCAAATTTAACTCTTGGCTGTAGTTTGTAATGTTTCATTATTTGATTTTTAAATTTAAAAAGAAAAGCAGCGTTTTAGTCGAATTTAGCTTAGTGTTTCTTTAAACGCCAAACTTTAAAATTACATAGAAGTTTTTTTTTTTTTTTATTTTTTCCTAAAACATTAACATTAGGGAAATATTTTTATTAAAGAATTCTCCTTTGAAGGATTAATTTTTTATGGTATTTAAGAAACTTAAAAGAGGCATAGTTGTTTATTTTAGTCATACTGTTAAAGGAATTAATGTTATATTTAAAATAAACATAGATATCGAAATTGAATATTTTAGTAATTATAATTCAAAAAGAAAATCTGACAATTTTACATCCTACGCATAAGCAAAGTTTTTATTATTTTTCTTATGCTTCGTCTGCTTCAAAATTACTCCAATCTGTTTAAATATAACAAAATACAGAATTCAAGGAAATTTTATAAATAAACTACGCACCTAAATTGAAATTCTGGTAAAATAACAAACGCAAGTTTCTGACAGTATAATATTTAATACCCTTTAAAAATAACATCTGTAAATAACAAGACTAAAAGTGGCAGAAAATTTCTACTTCGGCATTAACCGCACCGGCATTATTTACTATAAACAGTCTTCGCAATACATAATTACCTTTGGAGAAACGGGGAAAATCTAGTTTTAAAACCCTCGCAGCGCTTTCCTACAACATTTAAAAAATGTTTTCTTTCTCCGTTTTATTTTTCTAAGGATATATACCTAGCGAACAATCTTCAAAACTTTGTTTTTGTTTCTTTATATTTAAGTTTTTTCGGAGTTATTTTTTACACATCAACTACCAATATTTTTATTTTTTCCAGCTTATCAGGACTTTTAATATTCTTTGGGAGCATACGTAAACGCCGGTTTTATACGAGGAAATACTAAGCCTGTTATTATTAAGTTTATTGAGAACGAAATTCTTCGAATTTTTTTTTACGTAAAGGCTGTTTTTTTTGGTAATTTGATTTAACTGGGATGCATATTCGATTTTAATTGGTTATTTAAAGCAAAATTGCATAATTAGGACAGCATATTTGGTAACTTGTTTTTTAACTGCTTAAAATATTTAACTTAAAATAAAAAGATTATCGAACATTAGTTTTTTTTAACAAAAGAGAATAAAAAACAAAAAAAAAAAAATAATAAATGCTTTATAATATGTACGCTTTCAAAAACCAAGTTATGTTTCCCTCATTAGAAATATTTCTTTATTTTAACTTATTTTACAGGATTTTTTTTCCATTTAATGAAAATTTTAATATTAAATGACTTATGTACATTACAATAAAATAAATGTTTATATTTAAATAGTTTGAAAAATGAGAATGTATAGTTTAACATAATTTTTCTTAAATATGTATAAATTTAAAGTACAAATTAATGTTATTAGATAAAACTTGACTTTTTGACATTTATATTAGTAAAGAAAATGCTTTATTATTCTTCACATTTCAAACAATAATAAATTCACGTTGTTGATTACAAATTCAAGTCCTAGTTTCATAAAATATTATATAATTAGTGATAATAAGATAATTTTTTTTATATAAACACGCAACATTTTTTAACCCTCTGTGAAGGATGAGCATATTGGTTAAAGTGGAAAATTGCTTTCACCTCATGAGATTAAAATTTAATTTTATAACTGAACCTTTAATTTTTAAAAATATATATACATTTATAGTAGACGATTCTAAAGAACTCCATAATTTGAAATTTAAAAATTGTAAAAACAACACTTTATGAAAATTGTGTTTATTACTGGATAACCAGACAGTCAGATGACAGATTTAATTGTATGTTTGATTTAGAGGGTTAAGCTCCCCCGAGCTTTAGACCCGGATTTTTCAATTGCGCATCAGTCATTCTTTCAATATCCTAAAAATATAAAATTTTATAAATAATAAATTTTATTCATAATGGAGTACTTTTCATTTGGAAATTGGTTTTAGGATCATTTCTTAAAAAATAAATGTAATAATATATTTTTAAAACAAATGTCCAATTTGAAATAAATTTAATTTAAAATTATGCAGTAAAAAATACATATTTACCGAGTACCAGGCTGTTTTAGAGGTAACTAATATTATAGCCCAAAAATAGCATATGTTAGATCCCCGCTATGATTAATATATCCAATAAAACCAAACTGCAACATAATCCCAAGTGTAATAACTGGAACTACGCCAAATAGATTTCCAAGGTCAAGCTTATACATCAAGTACTCATACTTCAATGATTTAGAAACTTATACATTGTGTCTGAACGCAGTACAATTCGAAACTTATAAGGACATAAAACTTCTGCAAGCATCGACACTGCTTATGAAGCGAAATTAAATTTATTTTCCTTACTGTTAGTTGTTTTCATCGTTTTGGAAATATATATAGTGTTGCCACTTCGTCTTGTAATGAAAGAAAATAAGTTCATGAATTTTTCATTGGAGGAAAATGACTTGATTGGTTAGTGAAGAAGGATATAAAGGATATTTTTTTAGTTCTTTTATAGAGGAGAGTAAATTGATTGAGTAAATATTTATACTTACATATTGGTTTCTTTCTTAAAATAATGTGTCTGGCTGCTTTTCTGAATTGCTCTTTTGAGGACAAAATCGAATAAATTACAAGATAAACCTTTATTATTCTTACAATTCTTACAATGGGTATGTATAATTTCTTGAGTGGCAACAGAAACGCTGAAGGAAATAACTGTTTCTCGAACTTCAATTACTAAATCAATGTCACTTGGAAACAAAGCACAGATAGAGTGAAAGGAAGGAATGAAATAAGGGAGGATTGCGTCATTCGAAAGAAGCCAATTCTAACCAGTTGTAAAAGATTTTGAAATAAAAATTAACTAATTAACTTGAATAATTAGCTAAAAAATTAACTTATTTCCTTAATTAGCCAGTTCAATGGGAAGGTGGGGGTAGGTATATATATATTTTGGCTGTGTACTTGATCAGGGACCAGCTTACGTCAATTAAGACTCACACATAATTAAGTTTTACTGTCACTGAGAAAGGAAAGTACACCCAGGGTGAAGGCGGGAATGAAACTCGTGCCTGTTACAGCAAGCAGAATTTTATCGTAATAGTCCAAACCACTTGGCCATCCGGGCACCCAGTTCAATGGTCTAATTCATGGGTAAAATGTAACACCAAGAACAATGACATTGAGCTTTTATGTTCTATTAATTGTTTGACTAATAGCACAAGGACATTTTCATGACAGTCAAAATTATATTTAAATTAATATTTAAATAAATATTTTATGAATGCTCAATCGAACACAGAATTCAAAAAATTGCAATGCGTTTCATTTGCGAAAAAATTAGTTAAGCACATGACCCACCTTAACATTCGAAGCAAAAACATTTAGATCTTATTTAAATTTTGATTACCAATGCAATAATTTTTTTATGTCTGTAAAATTTATATTTCAATGAAATATAAAATTTAAAGTTAAATTCAACATTGAATTTAAAATATATGCTGTGTACTTATTTTGCGAAATAAAATAACTTAACCCAAAATTAATTATTTTATTCATCAACTACAACATTCAAAAACCATTATTGTATATTCAAAATGAAGTCCCCCTATCCGAAAATTAATTCTCAATCTCATGAGACAGACTATTGGAGTCCCTACAGAATCCACATTAAAACTCATTCCGAAGTTATAAATTAAAACACAATTCTTAAACACACAAAATTATCTCCGCCATTAAAGTCCCCCAAGAAAGTTTAGTGAACATACGAAAATGTCGCCTTCATTTAGAACAATGGCATATCGGACAATACCAGACAATTTTAATGTGCAACTTAACTCAATTTCTGGAAAAGTTCATTCAAACAATATAAATGTTTATGAGTGGCAACAGTAATTAAAAGGCCAGCCATTGGCTGGAAAGACGTGCTCTTAGAGGTAAGAAGTAGATAACGATGCTGCCAGTCAAAAACCAATGTAAACATATATTTGCCAGGTGAAGCAATTGATCGCTTTGTTGTAAGCCCAAATAAATGCTCTCGGCGAAGGTTTTGGCGCTATTCTACTGTTGAGTTAGCATAGGCTTACTACATCAATTTGGTGGCTTTTGACTCTTTAATAAAAACTGTAATTGCAATGCATTTATATAGGGTAGACTGACCAGTGAGTGAATAGGCTCCAGTGAATGAACATTTAGTAAATATAATTTAAAAAAATAAGGATTGAAACTCATTCCACTATATGGATTAGCAACACTGACTTCCTCCCATGTAGTAGGAAGCTAGCTGACAAAGTTTGGTTGCCCTGGGCATTATATCCTGGTGTTCATTCACTGGCGAACGTGACGTCTTAAGCGTTTATTCACTGGTTAGTCTACCCTATTAACTGTAAAAAGAAATTACTATCATCTTGTGTAGTCTATTATATGCTCTGGAGACTGGAGAGGCTGGCTTTAGATGACACTTGTTTCAGGTTTTAAACATTTACTAGAGGATCTAGGTTTAGAAGACCTTAAATCATCTCCACTTCTTGTTATTGACTTTTCCAGAATACCTAGGAGGCCCAGTGACCTAGTGGTAGTGCCTGCCGCAGGTCCGAGGATCGAGTCCCGGTGTGGGCAAGGTGGACCAAGCCTTTCATCTCTTCAGTGGGTCGATAAAATGAGTACCAAGCATGCTTGGGAACTAAACACTGTAAACACTGGGGGTCCTGCGGGAGACTGACCACCTTACCGGGACATATACGCTTACATCATATACATACATATACATCCCAGATCCCTTGGTCACGTCAACTGGAATGGTCACGGCGTCAACTGGAATGGTCACGGCAGGCCTTTTGGCCCTCTAATGGGCTGTTGCACCGAGGAGTTTAGAATACCTGGACTTATTGAACATATCTAGCTGTTTATAGGTCATGAAGGTTTAACAACAACAGCAACTATTATCTTGTGTAAATTCAAATCTCGTGCCACAGCCTGCAACTTAGAAGAAAATCATTTTTTGTTTTTTAATCAATTGAAGATTAAAATGATGCGTTCTACATTGAACTAACGTTGAGTGAGCAGTTTGTTTGGTTTTAATTCGGGTTACTTGGCGATTTTATGACGTATTCACTCAATTTCTCACCAAACATTTCCGTCTCCTTCTAAACTCTATGGGCGTGCCATCTTTAAGAGTTGGGAATTGGATTTTTAAAGGCGCCCATTTTATTCAGAGGAAGAGGGCAAGTGCGTTATAATTCATTTTAATGACCTTCGTTATGGAGGGTGTTAAGGAATTGTTAGTATTTTATTTAAACTCTGCTTTTAGAACGTGCAGCAAGACTTTAGTGGTGTCCTTTAAACTAAAAAAATCATGCATATTTATTTTATGTTTTAGTTATGTTAATAGTTAGTTGTGTTTTAGTTAGGGTAGTTGTGTTTCAAGCACGTCATGGTGTACAATTTTA
Organism: Hylyphantes graminicola; assembly: GCA_023701765.1. NCBI lineage: Eukaryota > Metazoa > Arthropoda > Arachnida > Araneae > Linyphiidae > Hylyphantes > Hylyphantes graminicola. The sequence continues at coordinate 34,090,526 of CM043112.1, forward strand.
TACTTTGTTAATGAAATCTAACTGTATTGAAAGCAAGCAAAAATTGTGTTCTTTGTATTAAAATTTAATACAAATAAAAGCAGATTCAGGGAATACATTTGTTGAAGAAAAGTAAAATCATCAGTGGAAGAAAATCCTCTCTTATATGATCCCCAATTTTGAATCCTTGAAGAGGTATGACTTGTCCTGTTTACATTGTGCAAATTCAAATTTATGAAAAAAATAACTATAATAACCAATTTTCCTAAATATACATATTAACCGGTAAGTTATTGATGAGCATATAATAACTTCATAAATTGAGAATTACATAAATTGGGATACGTTTAGCAAACTTATAACATATGAATCGCTTTATTTAAAGAAAAGCGGAAGAAATTACTGAAAAGCCTGATGTATTTTCGACGGAGCATAATAATGCAAAATAGTCATTTAAGCTTCGATATGGTCCAAACTAACCGGTATGGTATAAGTCTTATTTTTAATGGGGTTGAAGTGTTATTAACTTGTTTAATCAACAACGAGTTAGTGTAACAACTCAGGTGAACAAGATCGATTTACAATATTACGTGGTAAGAGAAGTCCACTCTGAGCAATTACAATTACTTACCTAACAAATTTGTCGTACGAGGTCTTGGCTTTGCTTTTCGCTTTTGTGATTGGTTAGAGATTAATACTTTAACTACGTCATTATTTCAATTAAAATAATATGTGCTTTGTTTTTCTGCTCGAATTTAACTGAGAAATTGACCAAATGTGATTGTTTTGATCGGTGTTTATATGGAAGCAAAAATTTTATACACAGTTCACAGTATAGCACCATCATTACTGGAAATAAGACATAACAATTACCTTAAATTGGCCCCCAAATTCGGTTGTGTCTATAATCTGAAATTTCCTAGAGCAAGCAATGTCTAGTCTAGGCATGAAAGAATTTCATAATATCAACTGCTCGTTTTTCTACTGATGGGGGCTGCGTTAGATGCACATTTGTTTTGGGTTATTTCACTTTTTTTAAAATTGACATATTAGTTTAATAAGTACTAATGATTTTTTTTTTTTTGGAAATCCCACAAAAGTTAAATTTCTTTTTCGTCTGTTTATTTCGTATACGCTAAGTTTATCTAAAATATTAATTTTAGGTATCGTAAAACATATATTACACAATTAAATTGATAAAAAAGTTAGTGATAATATAGTCACATTTTACCTTAACCCTAATCATCCAACTCAATGAAAAATTTTGGTTTAAGAATTCACAAGAATTCTGAAACTTTTTAGTTGCAATCCCTATTTGGAGCGTTGATTTACCACTCCGCTTTAAGGTGCATCAAATGTTTGGTATTATTGTAAATTCTCGCACACCAAATCAGGATGGCAGCTTAAAAGTTCCAGGATTACAGTGAAATCTCTCACCAGCTTTTTTAACAGTGCATATGAGACTATGACAATTCCATCATTAAGGCAAAACAATCAACTTTATTTAAAGATGTTAAAGCGATAATTATGTTAAAGAAGAGCAAATGGATTGAATATGAAGATATATCCGTAAAATCATACTAAAAATTTGATAAAATAAGAAATCCACAACAACAACTGTTTCATTTAAATAACCAGAACAACGCCAACACGTACTCTCCAAGTATAGCGTTTATTATTGAGGAGAAATAAAATAAAATGGGTTTCGGGGCCGGATTTTTTATTAGTACCCGCCTGTGGAATTTAAGAAGGAGGATTTAAATATAGTTCTCGCTTTATGTTAAGTAATGAAAAGAGTGTCTCATTAGAAGGTGTGGGAAAGCAATTTAGAAAGACGCTTTAATTGAAAGCCTTTTAAATGGTAATGGTAATTTACAGTGGGCAGTAAAAATGTCGTCTTAAGTTTTTTTAATAGGAGCAGTAATGGGAAGTTATATTTTGAATATTATCAGCGTCGAAATGCGTATTTTTTGTAACCTTATGCATTAAAATATATACCATAGCACTACCAGTTCATCTATTATGCTGTAAATATTTTGGGGAAGTGTTTCACCAAAAATATGGTTTCTAATAGCTGCATCGACTTCAGTGTTTAAAAAAATTTTTGGAATTACGCTGAAAAAATTTTCAGGTGTGGTGAATAAAAAGTTTAGAAATGTTTCAATCGATGATTTGGTGAACCATTTCATCACACAGCCATTGCAGCATTTTCAATAGTAATTTACAGTGGACAGTAAAACTATCTCTTAAGTTTTTCAATAGGGTTGGTAATGGGAGGTTATATTTTAAATATTATCAGCGATAAAAAAGACGTATTTTGGAAACGAACCTTGTTCATAAAATACTACTGTAGCACTCCCAATTTATATGGGTCATTCTCAAAAAATGTTACAAATGCTGTCCCACAGCTTTCATTGCTTGTAGTATTTTTAATTTTATTATTACGGAATTTTCACTTGAACTGCATAAAAGAACGCACTTTTAAGTTATTGTACCCATATTTTAAAAGTACAAAAATACTAAAACAAAAGTTGGAGATTTCATTTAAAGGAGCATAGTCGGTAAATTTCACATATTTCATGACCAAAAATTAAAGAACAAGAGAAGATAATTAGAACTTAAAATAAATATTTCTTAATTATTGATGCTTATGATGATTAAGAAGCATCTTAGCTATCAAATAAGCCTTTTACCCCTTCTCAATTACAAAAAAGTTTTGTTCTGTAGCTTAATATATGGTGTCCCACAGAATCGAAGAATTTTCTTATGTCGACTCTGTTACCAAAATTTCACGACAAAAAATGCAAAAAAATCAAGTTTTTTGCTGAAATAAGTACCACCATAGACACTTATTTCTGAAATGCATGGCAATTTTCTCTTAAAATTTTAGTTTATGGAGGAAAAATATAAAAAATTTAAAAATTAATGAGACTGTGATTATTCAATGACTACTATGTTACCGTATTTTTATTAAACTGGAGCCTATTTAAGAATAAAGTGATAGTACAGTTTAAAGCCCTTGAGAAACTGATAACAATGAGCTAAAAACAAATATCAAATTAGATAAACTTCATGGCAAAAAGCAATGTTAAAGTTTAAAATGTCCACTCTGTTACTGTCCACTCTGTTACCGTAGAAAAAGAAGCTAACTCTTTGATGAGCGCAGTGCCCCCAATTCTTAACTACGAACTAATATGACATAAAAGTTTTGATTGTTGCTTGACATATACAGAATTTTAGATGACATGGGTACTTATTCATAACTATCAACAATTGCGGGTCACATATTATTGAATATTTGATTAAACAGAGGAATTTTTAATCATATAGCATTTTTCTAAAAACATTGTCGGAGTCTACAATTATTACGATCGCTACTCTTAATCATAATTTTATCACAAAGCACAGACAAATTTTTCTTTTTTAGTAGCATGAAATGCGCGCGAATTAAAATTTGTTTTTAGCTGATCGTATTTGCTGTTCGGTTTCATTGATTTTTGTTTTAAAACTCTTTCGCTGCATCGGTTTTTGTCGCCGCGGTACACGTAATAGACATAATATTATTGGATCTTAAGTTATTGATGCTTTTAGTGACTATTCACAGGGAAGTATTGATATGCAAAACATTGATGCTTTTTACTTCTTTTGATAGATAGGAAAGCCTGCGCGGACAAACGAATCGAGTTGGTAGTTAAGAATTCGGTTCATAATAATGATGCGAAAATAACATAAATTAGCTATTAAAAACAGAGTAATTAATATTACTTAAATTAAGGCATGTATATTGTTTATGACGAATTCATTTTAACTTAACAACTAAATGCAATGAAAACATTTTGAAGTATTTAATCCTTAATGTAAAATTAATTTAGCATTTCGCAGAAAATATTTAATGAAATTTATATCTTGGTAACAGCGAAATCATTTATTGTAAAATGAGGAAAAAATCGTCTGTCCATTCAGAACTTTTCAAAAAGTAGCCGAATATATTAAGTACTATCAAAAGAAGAAATAATTAATTTTTAAAAAAGTAAAGCTATAAAATTATTTTTTGGAAACACTAAAGATAAAAATAATATAATTTTATATTATTAATTATATAAGAATATAGTTATTAACACAGGTTTAAATGAAGCTATTCTTTTTGTATAAAAAAAGGGAAAAAAATCGTTTGCTATTTCCAATTGTCACTGCCGCATTTTCTTTTCATCGAATCTCAAACAAAAATATGAAATTTACGTAAATATTTCGAATGAATTTCGACCACAACCTAAACTACTCCAACTGCATTCGGTTAAAAAACTAAATCAATTAATTCCATCTTGCAAAGGATTCCGCTGCAAAGAACCAAGGAATAAGAAGCGTTGTCGTTAAACGTAGTTCAAACTAAGAAATCAGGAGCGCTGCTATCTTCGAAAATATTTTACTGAACAAAATTTATGGTTGAGAGCAATTCGAGTGCGGTGTCTATACGTATATTTTATCACGTCCGTTTCAAAACTCTCGGTATAATAGCATTGCGGTAAGTGAAAATTTTGAATTAAAGCATAAATTATTTTAAAAAATATACAGATTATATGTAGTTTCAATAGATAGGTGAATTCTTAATTCAATAGTAACAATTATTTTGAATAAAATCGAACTTTATTTTTTTAACATTGGAAGTTGGAATTGTAACATTTTTTGAGAATGACCCATATATTTCACTGTAAATATTTTAGCGCTTGGGTTCACCAAATATATAGTAACTGCAACTGGGATTCGGGATGGCCTGGTTGGTATGGTTTTAGACTGGCATCCCTAAGGTTGCGAGCTCGAGCCTTGTTGCCCTTCGAAAACCCCCGTGTACGCTAATGGTAACTAGTGCGCATTAAATTATGTCGTGGTCACAAAGTCAATTCTGGTGATGGTTCAATAGAACAGTTAAAAATTTTGTGCTGAAGATTGGTTTCTCCATAATAATGTCTCAAAGTATCTGTAAAAGCTGTTCGGTGAAACGTTTTGCCATATTTCGGTAAACCATTTTTTCAGGATTAGCAAACAAAAACCTGAGAGATGATTCAAACGAATCATTTCACAAAACAAACAACCACGTAACACATTTATTAGGATTTGGGATGCGTAAATACGATTTGAAAACACAACTCTTCCTTTTATTAAAAAGCATACAGAACAAATATTTTGCTTTCTTTAAAAAAGAATACTAATAAAAATAACGAAAAAAAAAACAGTTATTTAATTCTGGCTTTAAAGATGAATTTTTTTCTAGTTGAAATGTGAATCTGTACTAAATAAATGGAATTTTAAATGTTTATTTAATATTTGGATTGATAACATTTTAAACTATTCAATTTATATTTCAAGGTTAAAAAACATTTTGTTTTTAGAATAATTAATATAATTTATACTCAAACAGCACTGTTATTTCATTTTTAAGCAATAAAAAATTCACTCAAGTACTTATTTGTTTTCTTATTTTAATGTAAAAGTAAGAAATAAAACATGAATAGTCTATATTAACCTCTCTTAAAATAATATTTTACTTGTTAAACTTCTTTTCTCTAAAAAAACTCTTACCAATGTAAGAATTTTTTCATGAAAATGAGTTTGTAGTTTTAGAATTAATTTTATGTCTTGAAATTATTATACAAATAAAACAATTTTATTTTTGTTTTTTTAATCGAAAGGAAAATCGCAAGTTTAGTGAAATAAAAACTATATAAACACAATTACCACGGCCACTTTTGAAATAATTTAATATGAGAGGAAATAATTTAATTTTAGTTCATGTTTTAAACCTGATGCTTTATTGGCTCCTTTCTTTTTCAATGCGAAATAATACAAATAATAAGTTCTAAAAGATTAGCCAACTTCGCTGTTTATGTGAATGTCCTTATCTACGTTTGACGAATTTCTTTCTTTTTATGCGTTTCTAGGTAGCTGTTACAAACTTAATTGTTTTTCTATGATAATTTCAGTAGGCATAAAAGTAACATGAAAATAGGATCTTCCTGTTACTTTGACTACTTCTTTAAGAACTTTTTTTTTAGTTTATGAAGTCTCAACATTTTACGAATGTTAAACTCTTGTGATACGACTGGCACAGTTACAGGTTTTAAAGTAACCGAAAAGTAGTAAGCTATTCAAGCTCTTTGAGAAATTCTTTTTTAGTTATTAAAGTCGAAATATTGAACGAATGTTTAACTAATCCCAAATATTTATGCCACTACAAATATTTTATTCCCTACATAGTTAAAGTCCCATACTTCCAACACAGAAACTAGCTACCTCAAACTAAATCTGTATGCCAACACCACAATAAAAATACTAATAATAATAGTAATAAAAATAATAATAATAATTCTAAAACGTCTCAACTTTTAGTATAGTGGTTCCAGTACCTCCTATAGTTAGATGGCCTTGTGACACGACTAACACAGGTACAGGTTAAAGTAACAGAGAAGTAAGCTATTCAAGCTCTTTGAGAATTTTATTTTAGTTTTTTAAGTCAAAATATTGAACGGATGTAAAACTAACCCCAAATATTTATCCCCTACAAATATTCTATTTCCTACATAGTTATGGTCCCCAACACAAAAACTAGGCACTTCAAACTCAAATCTGAATGCCAACTCCACAGAAAAAAAATCCCAACAACTTCTCAACCTGTAGTGTAGCGTTTCCACTACCTCCTAGAGTTAGAAGGCCTTGTGAGAAGAATGACACAGTTACAGTGAGGAGGATACAAAGCGAAGGATACCTTCCGGCGACGTATTTTTGGAATCAATAAATGTCTCAAAAAGAATGTTTTCGCTGTAACCGTGCTTGCGGTGAGGGATTGCCTGTGCTCGAAAGTTTGTCATCTCAGTTTGTGTGAAGGAGATGAAGAGGAAATATTGGGTAGTTCAGTTTGACGTGTTATTATGACACTGTAAAAATTATGTTGTTAGTACAGAAAAAAAACTGTAAGTTGTTCTGCTATAGAATAAACTGTAAAATATACAGTTATAAAATCTCCTAATTTTATATGAACAATTTGTAATTTTATCGCAAAAGATGTTTTTACTACTTGCACATTTTAAAGAAAAAGAACACAAAATTTTAAAACTCGATCGTCACACCAGTGGCAGTCAGATATAATGACCCTAATATTAATAAGCTATTGGCGGAAATATATGTGAACCAACAGACCTTTATATCACCAGCCCAACGCTCTACCAACTAATCTGTTTCGGCACACAGATTATTCGAAAGCTGTTGAAATGCTTGGTTAGTCGAATTATAGTATTTTTTAAGCGTTTAAATACAAATAAAAACTGTTTTTTTATTAAAAACAGATTAATTTTTACAGAAAAAACAGTTGAAATTCAAATTACAGCATTTTTTAATAAATATATGGTTTTCTTCTCTAAAATGAACATATTTTTTTACAGTGTAGAAGTTGATAATAAACTATTGTGTTCTTTTCTGACCGTAAAAAGTATTATAAATGTGTTAAGGGAAATACACAGTATTGGAAGCATGCAACTTTTATTTTTGAATTTGTTGGTAAACTAATTCCATTTTAACTTGCCGTTATAGAAGTTAAAGTTGCAAGTAAATTACGTTAGTGTTAGTGTTGCAAGGAAAATTATTAAAAAATTTACACAAGTGAGAAAATTGTAAATGAACTCTTTAAAAAATATGAATGTCTAACTTATTAGTTTTTAGCGCCATCACATAGCAAAAAAAAATGTAATTTTACGCAAAATAAAACATTCAAATAAAATTTAACTACTCCATAAACAAAACTCATATACTTTATTTAAACCCTGGTGGATACTGAAGTCCATTCTTCTAAAAAAAGATGCTGCACTTTTATAAAGAGTTGCCCTAAGTTTTAAATTCGAGTATTTGGGCTGTCGCTTGGAATATTGCACGTAACTGACAGCTGAATAAGGAATTATGCCCGAATGGACGGATTTTTGCAGAATACAGAACGAATTTCTGGGGCGTTGAGGAATGATTCGGCTGGGGTATTGCTGGACTAGCTAGTAAATTGGCATATTTTTTGAAATACAGTTTAAATTATTTGGTATTATTTGAATTCCTTTTGTCATTTAAACCAAAAATTATAAAACTCAATTACTAATGTATAATTTTCACTATCACTAACCAAAGGAAATTGGATTGAATTTTCTTGTTTGCTGTTTTACATATTATAAATATGTATTTATAAATAGTTAACCATTTCATAAATTTCCCAATTAATAAAGATGATTAAAATGGCAGTTATCGTTACATATTTTTTTATGTAAAGAGAAAAACCATTAAAGTTGACTAAAACTCGAAGGACTAATATATTTCTCTAAAAACAAAAATTACCAAATAAATTATGGAGTAAAATATTAAACACTTAACCGATTACAATTTATTGAAGAACATAAAACCCACTGAAAAACACTTTTTTATAAAGAAAAGTTCTCTCATATTTTACTTCAAAAATCTACTCATAATAAAACACGCAGCCAATTAACATAAAAATGTCCTAAAACTTTGGAAATTAGACAGGCAATTAACTTTATTTAAACAACAAAGTAATTTCATTTGCACCCATTGCAATTATTCAGGGGTCATTAACACATTATTTAATGAGGTGGATTCTGATGAACTTTAGTTTCTATCGGGAAAAAAAGGGGGAAATTAGTTATTCCGTAAATAAATAAGAACCAATAAATACTAACTGTTGTACTTAAGTTGCAAATTTACTTTTGCTTGAATTTTTGAAATGAACCACTAGTTTCGCATATTTAGTGCCAATATAGTTCCACTGGCATGGAAATAAGGCATCGAATGGTCAATCAATGTAACGAGCTGAACTACAGTGTCGCACCACCAATGAAATCCAGGTATGAATTCAGGCATTGTCTACGTCACGCGAGACATGTCAATTGTAAAAAAGACTTAGCACTATCTCATTAAACGAGAAGAATTTCGATATATTTCCGATGTTATTATGATACTAAAATGATAGTGATTTTGAGAGACGTTTTGAAAGGTATTGTGTAGTACTATACCTTGTCTAACCAAAATGCGAGCTTTGAAAAAGACTTTCTTCCCCCATCATTTCGCTCGGTTTTCTTCGAAACGGCGTGAACGCGTTTTTCCCCTACCCTACTTGGGTTTGAACTGTACGGATTGTTAGCCCCACAACAGAACAGCGCGGACAAACTCAAACGCGTTAGGTTTAGAAAAGCGTTCTAAAGATGTTCCCCGTTTCTTAGAAAAGCAAGCGAAGGGATGGAGGAAAATGCTTTCGAGGCTCGCATTCTAAATAGACAAGGCATAGGGAGTCTTCTCAATGGGATAATTTTCTAACACATTAGTTTATGAAAGTTTTTGTGTAAAAGAAGAATCATTTAACGATATCTCCAAGAGTATACAAAAAAACCTTTTTTATATTTGATTATTGAAATAGAATGTGTCAAGCAACCACAATTGATTGAAATGTGTTTCATTTATATATATTTTACATAAGTTTTAATTAAACATCTTAATATTCAAAAGCAACCGAATTTTTTGAACAACAAACGTATTATTTCCCAATGGAATATTTATAAAACCATTTTAAGTATTATAAAACTGTATATTTACATTTAGCGTATACTTTTGCTGATGCTTTACGATTTGATGCTTAGTTGTGTATGTTTACTTTCAACTGAGGCATGCAATCTACAAATAGAACTGAAATATCTGTGCCACATAATATGCTTTTTATAAACAAAAATAGGAAAAAAACATTGTTTACCAAGAACATTTATTCTTCTTGATCCTACTTGCGTTTTAGAGTTGAAAGGAAAGTGAAACATACCTGAAACAAAAAGAAAAATTATTCCTTTGTATTTTATTGACGTAACTTGGAAATAATACATATTATCTAACAACAATTTGAACAATTTAAATGTAAATTACAAACCCAATACTACTAACATTAACTTTAGAATATAATTTTTAAAAAAATATTCAGAACAATTGTAGCACTGTGTCTTATCCAGATGAACAATGTTGTTAATTATAACAGCTTACTTCCAAACACTCTTTTTTTTTTAATAAATCGCACTCAAACAAGTATGGTTTATTATATTACATATACATTCATCATAAAAAAAAGTATTCTTAATATAAGTACGTATCACTGTGAACTATCAAAAGCCTAAACATACATTTCATCGATAATATCACAATGTGTTTATTTCGTGTAAATGTCTGCTTTTTTTCCGTCTACAAATAGACGAGTGATTGTTATGCTAAAATAGTATTAATTAGAAATGAGATAAAACGAAAATGCGTCATTTTTAACTATCTGAAGAAGTAGCGAATTGGCTGAAGTGTTAACTTGTTTTAACTGCAGAAAATTTAAATTTAAAACATTGTTTTAGAAATTGTTTTAAAATCTAATCCATGCTTTATTTTTTTTTTAATTTGATAAAATTATTAAACTATCAGAAATTTTTATAGATTATTTGTGTTTCTGGAACATTTTGGGCCTTTATTTAATATCAAAGGAAATAACCAGAAATATAATGTTGTAAACTTAGCATACATTTATTTATAAATCAAACATCCATGCATTATTCAAATATACGTACGCATACGGATCACTTAGTGTATATTTTAATACAATGTTAAACACTTGTGTAAAAATTTTCCAGCTTCAGGAAGTAACGTTATACCGTATTTATAGAGTACACTAATGAGGAGTTTACTCCCTGAAAGTGGTGGCAGTAAGTCAAGCCTAAAATTTTTATGAGTTCTCCAACTACTGAGAGTGAAAAATCCTTATGATATTTTTATAAAACAAAGCATTAAAATATTCTTTTTACCAACACAAACAACTGTAATAAACTTAACTATGCGAGCTTTTTCATTAAGTATTCATATAAAAACTATCATTTTCTTCACAACTAAACTAATATTTTCTTCTGTAAAAAAAAAAAAAAGAAACACGACACGCTTTCTGTTTTTTTTTTTTTTTACTTTATAAACATAGTGTGGAAATTAAAACTAAAAAAATACACAAATAAACTGCAATAAACTCTAACACACGAGCTCGTTCATACACACTTGTATAAAACTACCATTTCCTACAACTCCACAACCAAACAGATATTTTCTTTACTGAAAAACCCATCAACAGCAAATACCGACTGTCCGTGCTTTTACTTTCATCAAAAAAGTGTCCAATCAATCAATCAGTCTTTATGTCGCATGAATGCCTGCTTCCTTTCAGGCAAGTAGTCCGAGGTAGGTCCGTTAAAAAACTTCTTTTCTCAACACAAGCAACTTTAATACTGAACTACGCGAGCTTTTTCATAAATATTCATATAAAAACTAAACTATCCTTTTCGCCGCCTCGGTGGCTGAATGGTTAGTGTACTGGCCTTTGGATCTGCTGAGGTCGGGCTCGAATCCCGGTCAGACATGGATATTTGTACTTGTCCATAAATGTTGTTATTTGTCTATGTGTTTGTGTCGTCCTTTCTCTGTGTGTCTCCTGTGACTGTCCCTTCTGGCGAGTGGGGTAATGGGCTACATAGCCTACGCCCTTCCCTTCTAGAGGGCGCATTTGCATTCCATTCCATTCCAAACTATCCTTTTCTATTACTTCACAACTAAACTAATATTTTCTTAGGTAAAAAAACAAGACACCCTTTCTGTCTTTTTACTTTTTAAACGTAGTGTGGAAATTAAAAACTAAAAAAAAAAAAAACCTTTTCTACACAAATAATCTCTCCCACACGAGCTTTTTCATAATCACTACCATTTCCTATAACTCCACAACCAAACAGATATTTTCTTTACTAAAATACCCCATCAATAGCAAATACCGACTGTCCGTGCTTTTACTTTCATCAAAAAAAAATGTCCAATCAATCAATCAGTCTTTATGTCGCATGAATGCCTGCTTCCTTTCAGGCAAGTAGTTCGGATAAAAGACAAGTGTCTGAATTGCTTTTTTTTGTCGAGGATAAAGATGACGCTTATCTGAAGTGTGATAAAACGAAATTGGTATTGGAAAGGTATATACAAGAAAGATAATATTAAGGTATCAAAAGGGTATATCTTTTGAAATGATGGTATTGAGCTTTATTTATATGTAGTTCTAGGTGGGCACTTTAAGTTGACATCTGGACATAAGGGGGATTGGTACGGGGTCTATCGTTCCACTTTTTGAAATTGAAGCGATTTTTGTTTTGTAAAATATTTCAGGGAAATTAAAAGTAAACAAAATATTCGAGTTAATTTCAAAATCTTCTTTTATCTGAAGTGCACTCTTAAAACAAAAGAGTGAAATCCACTCCAGTTGGAGAAGTGCATTTTCGACACCCTAAAGGCATGCATATTTTCTCAGACTGAGTTAAAATCACTCGTTTGGAGTGATCCTGTCGGAGGTTTAACACACAAAGGATCCACTCCAAAAGGAGAAGTGCATTTTCCAGTCTGGAGGAGTGAAATCCACTCAGACTGAGGTAAATTGGGAGTGTTTGTTTTAAGAGTGTGTGATAAAGCGAAATTGGTGTTGGGAAGATATATACAAGATAGATAATATTAAGGTATCAGAAGGGTATATCTTTTGAAATGATGGTATTGAGTTTTATTTATATGTAGTTTTAGGTGTGCACTTTAAGTTGACATCTGGACTTAAGGGGTATTGGTACTGGCTCTGTCGTTCCACTTTTTGAAATTGGTGCGATTTTTCTTGTAAAATAATTTTGTAAAAGTTAAAAAAAAAAGTATTCGAGTCACTTTCAAAAGCAAGACTATAGAGCTATGAAAACTAGCTATATTTATCATATAAAAAACCTTTCGGGGCAACAACCATTACTGGGCCAAGGCTTACCGTGCCCAATTCAGCTTCCGTGGCCAAGGGCTGGGCTCCAAGGTACTAGGCATAGGTCCCGGTTAGGTGGTCTGCCTGACACGGAACCCCAGATATTTAGTTCTCAAGCGTGCTTGGTTCCCATTTTATCGATCCACTTAAGGGATGAAAGGATGGGTCAACCTCCCCTAATCCGGGATTAGATCCCCGGACCTGTGGCAGAGCAATGTAAAGCACTACTAGTGCGCCTTTATATAATACCTTTATAAAATGAATATCATATGTAGTGTAGAAGAAAAAGAAGCTTTTTATTTCAAACACATAAATATATTGGTTGCCGAGGGCCCCCGGGCCCTTCCAGATAACACATAAAATTAACAATCAAAATCATTAAGGAAAATTAAAAATAGCATTTAAAATTTCACCCAAATATAATTATATACCACAATAAATGATGCTAAATTAAACTGCTTTAAATAACTTTTAAACTGAACTTTACTGATGCTGAATTTGAAATTATAAGTCACAAAACAGTATCATTTTATTCCTACAGCTCAAATTAAATAAATTCAACTTAATTCCTTCCATTAAACATCCCCCCCCCCCTTTAAAACGACCCCACTCTCAACTACTTCTTATTCCCATGGGCACGTGTTACGTCACTACCCAACAACCGATGCCAACGAATTATTAAAATTTACGTCTGCCGCTGCGCGATAGCGTAGGGGAAGCAACCAGGGCCCCCTAGGGCTCTCTTTCGTTGAATCTAGGCCCTAGGGGGCCGGCAGCTAAGGGGCATGAAACCATTACCGGACTAATAATCTCGAACCAGCGGGGTCTGGGTTTTAGAGTGGGTACTATTATGGTTATGGTCTATCGGTAAAGCCCAGTGGTCATTCGTTCATATTAGTCGCTGTAGTTGAGAGTGCGTTTTGTAGTTCGGTGGTTGGAGTATTTTTTTGAGTGGAAGTTGTAGTTTTCAGGTGGTAATTGGTACTTACTTGAAGAGTTTGGGACAAAGAAGTGAATTTGTGGGTTAAGTTTTTTTAATGTCTTTATTATTTTATTAACTTTTATAGTAGTGTTAATTGTTCAACTATTAAAAACCATTTTAAGTAACTCATATAAACTCAGGAAAAAAAACCTAGTGTCCAAACAGAACAAGTGGAACACATGTATTGTGTAAAAATGGCAACGTTATATTATTGTGATGTTTAATACGAGAAATGTTTTAATGTCATATGAACATAAATATTGCGCTGTTCCGAAATTTTACAGTAAGAAAACCTACTATTGATGAATCGGTTAAGACACATTTTTAAAGTTTAGCTGTTGTTTTAATCGGAACAGCAATATAGTTTTAAAGAGTTGAATTAAGAAGATTATGCGTTGGTTATCAAAATATGTATGCACACATTTACTTTCAAATGTCATTTAACATGTTAATGTCATTTAACATGTTTGTTCATTTAACACTGAGTTTTTCAATTGCCAAAACTAAGTGTTAAATGAACCCATACTCTTAAGGGGGAATGGTGCGCTTAATCGGGAGTCTCCAAACTCAAGTGCCTCAATGTTAATCCAATGGAGAAATAAATATTTTCTCTGCTACATTTCTCCTTTTTACTAGCCGTCTTTTTTAATGATAAATGCAGATAACTTACAGGCCTCTATAATCCCACTTTTTAAAATTGCTTCGCAAAAAATATTTATTCATTTTTTTAAAAAAAATCCGAAATAATTTTTTAAAAAAGTGGTGTTGTCGGGTACTGTAAGTCAGCTACATTTATCACATAAAAATCCGTTTGTAAAAATGTTCAATACAGCAGTAGAAATGTGGCAGAGAAAACAATTTTGTCTCCATTGGATTAACACTGTTGCACATTGCTTTGAAGACCGCGATCCAGCACGCCCATTCCTCCTCAAATGAAGTATCGAGAATGCTTTTGAGAATCAAATCCAATTTTCAAAGATAACGTTGTGGTGTAAATATAAGTACAAAAGATGAATTCGGTAAAAAAAATTAAATAAGTAAGTTGAATCGTTCCGACGTAAAAATGTCAATGAAATCTTAGTTTAATCTTATTAAACGTAAATACAAACCACACTACAGTGTATAAACTTTAATTTAACGCCTAATGCCCTAATGCACTTACAGGATTACAGTAGCTTAACGTTTAGATTTAATATTGTCGAAAAGCTATTCAATCTTAACCACATGAATTCCAACACAATTTTCAAACGTAATCGCAAGCAAGTAACATCCAATTTTATAAATCTACCAAACACTAAAGTAACAGAACCGAGATAATTAAACGGAATAAAAAAGAAATTACGAATGCATTTCAATCGCAGAACTAAGCCAATTCGAATCCTTAAGCCTTTTTACAACAGGGAACATCCAACCGAATGATATTTTTTTTCACAAAGTCAGATCTTTTGAGTTTAACTAAAACCTTGGAACTAGAAGTTTTCGTGGGGTTTTCGCCAAAGTTTCGATTTAGTGCCAACGTATTCCTAATCTTACCAAGGTAGCATATCTTTGATGCGCTAAATTCGTAACATCTTTTGTAACGGTTGATATTCGATTCAATATATCAGTTGCTTTTTACATTAAAATGACAAGATATGATTCGTACTTTTTTTCTTTTTTAACATTTGTTATACCGATTCTTAACGTTTTTAATTCAAAAAAACAAAGACCGGTAAAGGATTAAAGTTTTTGCAAAATATATAAAAGTTTTCAACACACGTTGACAAATGACAGTGATTGCGCCCTCTAGAGGGGAGAGTGTAGGCTTTATAGCCCATTACCCAGCTCGCCGGAAGAGAGTGTCACAAGAGACATACAAAGAAAGACGACACAAACACATAGACAAATAACAACATTTATTGACGGTCACAAACATCCATGCCTGACCACCGGGATTCGAACCCGACCCCAGTAGCTCCAAAGGCCAGCATCGTAAAGATTGAGCCACCGGGGCGGCCAACACACGTTAAACTTTAATTTGATTTCTTATTGTTGACTATTTTTAAGTAAATATTAAGCCAAATATAATACGTTTAAGATTTAAAAGGCATTATTCAAGTCTTGAGTGGTAACAATAATGCTGAATGAAAATAAATTATTAATTGAGCTTCGATTGGTAAAATGTCACTTTGAATAAGAACACCAATTGAAGAAAATAAGGGACAAAAAGCTGGAAAATTTATCTCAGAAAAACGTCACCAGAAATAAGCCAATTGGCACTGAATCGGAAACTTGGCGACATAAACCCCGACAACCAAGCTATTCCCTTAAAAAACCAATGCAGTGAGAACGTTTAAAAGAACTTTAAAGGAACAAAAAAAGCTTCAAACGAAGAAAAAATATTCGTTTAAACCGAAGTGAATTGGTGCTCGTTTATTTTTGTTGTGGTACTTTCCCCTTTTCTCTGCCCGCGAAAGAAACAAATACGGGGAAGAAAAATTGTTCGTCGCACAGCTTAGAGAAAACGCGGGAAGAAACATCTTATAAAGAAGAGGCTCTAAATCAGCGAGAAAGTAATTAGTTTTATTCGTTGCGAAGCGTAGTATACAAAAGAGGTGGCAAATAGTGTGGTAAAATTGTAACCGCCTTTGGAATGGTTCAAGCAACATTCGATTCGAACTTGAGAATTATGATTTAAGCCTGTTGAAAATAGAGGTGATAACTATTCAATTTAACTTATTTGTAACAATTTAATATGCTTGTAAACTAGGGCAAGTTAATGCATTATGAAGACTCTTAATGGGAAGACATTATGTTTGGTAAAAATAATCAATGAAACTATATAAAAAGAAAAACAATATTAAAGATCAATTCTCCCCTTAAAAATTAAATTAAAACTTGCGCATATAATTAAAAGCTAAATATCGCGAAGAACATAATTTATAGAAAATAAGTAATTAATCTAAATAAGTAATAGCTTAAATAAGTAATGCCTTCAACCATATCAAGGCTTTTTAGGAGTCGTATCAATGTTATTAAAACTCGTTAATAAATTAGTTTATTTATTTTTGGATGTCTTTAAAAGGGCTTTCTAATTTCCTTTCAAGGCACTGACGTTATCCCGTTCAAATGTGAAGTCAAAATCGTATTGAAATACGTACAACATAAATGGTGCAAGTTCTTAAGACACCAAGCAAACAGCCTAACAGATAAAGTTTTTTTTTTTTTTCAATGACCGTACAAAACAATGTAAACATTGATTTAAAGCTAGTTTTTTTAACATCATTAGTTACAATCATTTCCAACCATGATAGAGCATCCTTTGTACAGAGAAAATTAGACATTCGTCCAGAATCTAAATCTGATATAAGAAGTAATTTTATTTTTAAGATTTTCCTAATGTTTGTCATTTTCTCGATAACAAAAGTTTCGTTATTACTGCAATGCAGTTTTGGGTTTTGGTATAAATGAAAGATAAGATCTGTCAGAAATTATTTAAAGAAGTAATTCAATTATTAGTTATATTCTGTCGAAAATACTTAATATTGGAGATAAATCCCCCATTTCAGACTTTATGTCATGTGTACTGTTCGTAATGCTGTTGTTTTTTACCATTTATACATTAAAATTAATTGGAATTCAATTTTTTTACTTTAGAAAATGATGGATTTTCATGTATGTACCAGTATAATTATAAATTAGTTTTTCAGTATTTTGCCCCATTAAATTATCTTACTGTACTTGGATAAAATATAGTTTATATACGAAAACAACTGGCACACCAACTCGATTTTATTAATCTAACACAACTTAAAGGCACGTATAACTTATACTCATTACTCTTCAAGTTGCACTTGAGCATGCTATTAAAACATTTCATTGGATTACCATAAATATTTATTTAGTTTTCAAATCTTCCATAAGGCAT
The DNA here is from genome assembly GCA_023701765.1 of Hylyphantes graminicola. Classification (NCBI taxonomy): domain Eukaryota; kingdom Metazoa; phylum Arthropoda; class Arachnida; order Araneae; family Linyphiidae; genus Hylyphantes; species Hylyphantes graminicola. The sequence goes on from CM043112.1 coordinate 34,108,265, forward strand.
ATGTCCCAGACTGTTGTAGGAGTAAATGTTCACAACTACATACGTGCATGAAAACTTTCTTGCAGACCCCGCCTAGCATACGCCTTACATACGAATTCAATGAGCACATTAAGCCAAATCGCTTTTACCTATCTAGTACAACCGAGAGACGTGCATAAAAATAAACTAACTCTTCGCCTAGCACGTGTACACGTTATTCAAAGTTCCACTTATTCTTAACAGCAAAATTAAATTTGTTTCCAAATCTTCTATCAATCAGATACCTCATTCTGTGTACAGGAATAATATCTCACGTTCTTCCCAATGCTTTTTACTTGCATATTCTTCATTCGGTAAGTGAATTTATTCTCACACCATACATTAGAATATATTCTCAACACTTCACACCATGCATACGCTTACATACGAATTCAACCAGCACATTACACCAACTACGCTTTTACCTATCTAGCACAACCAAGACACATACATAAATAAAAAAGAGATCAATGTGAACCCAAAGACATATAAAAAATATAAAAACTCTTCACTTAGAAGGGTACATGTTATTAAAAGTTACACCTATTCTTAACCATAAAATTAAATTTGTTTCCCAATCTTCTATCAAGCAGATACCTCATTCTGTGTATAGGAATAATGTCTCACGTTTTTTGTAAAATGCTTTTTACTTGCATATTCTTCACTCGGTAAGTGAATTCATTCCCACACCATGCATGAAAATATATTCTCAACACTTCACACCATGCATACATATGAATTCAACCAGCACACATTACACCAACTACGCTTTTACCTATCTAGCACAACCAAGAGACATACATAAAAAACTAGATCAATGTGAATCCATAAAAAGCAGCGGTAGAGAACATCTCTCGCTAAAAAGAAATATCAGCCTTCCACTCACTGACGCCCGGGGGGCTTCGAACAGTTTCGTAGAAGAGCGAAGACTGTTTTACAATGGCCTTCAAGAGTAGGCTGTATTCCACCATACATATGCTTTACTGGGTATATAAATTACATTTTCTACAATGCATATGCTTGCACAAAAATCTCTACCGCCACATTACTTCAAATAGCTTACCTAACACAACCCAAAGACATACATAAAAATAAACTCGAACTCAACTAACATTGTAGGTGTTATTTAAAGCTCCACGTGTTCTTAACCACAAATTTAATTTGTTTTCAAATCTTCTAACAAGCAGATGCCTCACCCTGTATATAGGACATCTTTCCTCTGAAGATTCTTCATACGGTAAGTGAATTCATTTTCAGTTTCACACCATACAATATGAAAATATATTCTCAACACTTCACACCATGCATACATACGAATTCAACCGGCACATTACACCAACTACGCTTTTACCTATCTAGCACCAACCAAGAGACATACATAAAAAAACTAGATCAATGTGAATCCATAAAAAGCAGCGGTAGAGAACATCTCTCGCTAAAAAGAAATATCGGCCTTCCACTCACTGACGCCCGGGGGGCTTCGAACAGTTTCGTAGAAGAGCGCCCGACTGTTTTATGGGCCTTCAAGAGGGCTTCTAGTATGGGCTGTTTACTACCAGGGCGGTGTTTAACTCTTTTTTTTAGAAGAAATAGATTTTTATTTCAGCTATGGAAATGTGTAAGGATTTCACTTGGATTTGAGGATTGTCTCTTAAAGTGGAAAGCGTTTATGTATATAGAGTGGATGCGATAGAAAGAAGATTTGTGTGCTGTTGGTCTGCACTTAGAATATGAATGGAAACGTGCGTGTGGAAACTCAATATTTTTTGTGGATATTTGAATAATATTCATCATTTTATATTAATATTATCACTTTGTGGATTTTACATCATAATTAGACCAATTGTTTTATATGGCTCAGAAACAAGAACTTTAAGAAAGAGTGATGAAGAATTGTTGAGAGCATGGAAAAGAAAAATACTGAGAAGATTTTTTGCAGAAGCATGTGATAATGGAAAATAAGAACAAATCAGGAAATATGTGAACTATACAAAGAATCTGATATTGTCACAGTGATTAGAAAAAGGAGAGCCCAGTGGCTACGACATGTTGGAAGGATGGAGTCTACCGGATCAAGACCTAGAGGAAGACCAAGAATCAGATTGATATACTATGGAAGAAGATCTTAAGACTGGGGAGTTACCAACTGGAGGCAAAAGTCGTCTAACAATGTAGAATGAAGAAAAAACAGGGTATAAAATGAAAAAAGAAGGCCAAGGAATTTCAGGATCTATAGAGCCACTGATGATGATGATAATATTAATATTTTGCCCAAGTACATCATGTTAACAATAATTAAATAAACCAGCATTACTATAACAGGTTCATTATATATTAAATTATCTCTTTCAATTTTGTAAGGCTTAACATGGACACATTGACAAATAATGTTTGGAAAAAGTAGGAGCTTGTAATGTGAAAGCTTTGCTTATTTTTAATCAAATATTCCGAATTAAAATTTCCTAAATTATCACTAATTTTAACACCATTAAAAAAACGAATGTTACATAAGTATACAAGCAACCAGTATCCATTTCTACCTAAAAAACATTCAATAATTCGACACCTGAAGTCGGATACACAAGTAGCACCATCACCATTAGTAGAGCCTTATTTTTCTTTGATTAAGGGCATTTCTACAAATAAGAAACTAACTAGTCGTGATGAAAAAACACCATTCGTTAACCATCGAAAAAAAGTACCGAAATGTGAAAGTGAAATAAGTTTATTTATACACTGACTGGGCAGACTATTTATAGCTATGCGGTCTATAAAAGTATAAAATATCAATGACTATAAGAGGGAAGTGAAGAAACATAAAAATATGTTTTAAGACGCAAAACATCAAAGTTTTCCATAAATACAACATCATACAAAAGCGCTACTTTTCTTACTTAGGTGCAATCAGTTATGTAGAAACTATCAAGGTTGGGTGGAGAGAGTGATTACTTCGTTTAATTAAGAAAACATTAAATTTGAGTGAATTCTAAAGATGGAGCTTGATAATTAATGAAATATTTCAATTCAATGTAAAAAATGTTTTTTTTTTAATTCTTTGGTCACTGAGAGAAATCAAAGGTTCTATATTTTTATTCGGCTTTAATTACTCTGCGGGTCACAGTTTACTTTATTGGTCCTAAATATATTTATTGATATTAACATGACGTATGACTTTCTTGGTGGGGGGCATGATCGGCAAGCACTGCGACTTTTAAGTCTATAGTACTAAGCCCCAGAAATGACACAAGCACAAGAGGCACACAAAGAAAGAGACGACACAAACACATAAACAAATAACAACATTTATTGACAGTCACAAACATCCATGCCTGGCCGGGATCCGAACCCGACCCCAGCAGCTCCAAAGGCCAGAATCCTAACGAGTGCGCCACCGGGGCGGCTTGATATTAACATAAAATAATAAGTATGAAGAAAAGCCGACACGGCAGCACAACGGTTAGGAAGCTAGCCTTTTGATCTTCTGGGTTCGGGTTTGAATCCTGGTAAGGGATGGATGTTTGTGTTTGTAAATAAATGTTGTTATTTGTCTACGTGTTTGTGTCATCCTTTCTATGCATGTCTCTTGTGCATGTCTCACTTCTTTCGAGTGGTGTAACGGTCTTTAAAGTCTATGCTCCTCCCTTCCAGAGGGCGCATTCCAAGTTAGGTATAAAAAAAAGATACTTTAGCATTTTATTACGAAAATGTGGGGAAAAATGTTTTGTTTACTACAGCTGAAAAATAATACACAATATTACAAAGTATACAGCAAAAGTCCTAGTTCTCTAAAAGACAGAAACTATGTTACTTTCATGTTGCGTATAAATTAAAACCCCTTTATAATAACGTATATCTAGAAATCTCATTTACATTGTGTTAACGAAAGACAATGTTCACTATACTCATTATACATACAGTGATGGGACATAATCAGTCAATCTAGTAACTTTGAAATAACTTTCTCACCTAACCTGGCGAAAAAAGAACAACACCTGAATCGAAACTACTTATCCTGCCGAAGTTATCAACTTTCCTCCGATTCTTATCTTCAAAAAAAGAAAGACTCTCTCTTTCTAAGAATAATTTCTTCCCCCTTCTGATATTGACGTTTCCCAGTGAAGGTTCGTCGAAGGTAAATGAAAGAAACGAACTATTTTTCCAAGCTTGTTATCTTTAGTTTTGCGTTGGTAGCGATATTTCTTTTTCTTTCAATAACCTAATATGGTTGTCTGGTTGGTTAGTAGACATATGAAGAGTACACGGAAAGAACCAATTGATTTATTAGGCAAGCGTCGGGATCGTCAATCGCCTGAATCGCCTACAGAAATAGTATTTACAGTATTAGAGTGGCAGATAACGTGACCTACAACACTGACTTCGTTGGGGCTCTTCTGGGAGCCCCTTGCGCGTCCCCTTGTTAGCATTGGAGGTCACTTGATCTGCCACTGTATTACTCTAACTATGATCTCTGTTGAGGGAACTGATTTACTTACACAAGTTTGGGCGATCACTCGCTATCATCGCCAAAGTGGCCTGCTAAGGAAACTTCTCTGCAAAATCAATCGGTTTTTCCCGTGTACTCTTCATATATATTCAGGTTTGTGTGCTTGGTCAGAGACCCGCTTACATATAAACCTTCGTCAAGTACGACATACACAACACAGAGCCAACTAGAGGATCATCAGAATTGACTTGTCACATACAGAGGTATGGAAACTTGGAGGATTTAACGTGCACCAGTCACCATTAGCGTATATCGGGGTCTTTGGAAGGCAGCGGGGCTCATGACCGAATATGAAATGTAGAGTCATGAAAGCATTGTGATGGGGTAGAAAATCCGAAATGGATATTTTATGTTTACTACAAGTTTTGGAGAGTGCTGATTCCAAACAAGTGGTTTACGAACATTGGTCCGTCTGAAAAAACTCTACAGGTTGAACAAAAAGGGTGGTGCCCGGATGGCCGAGTGGTTTGGGTCATTAAGGCTTGCAGTCTGCGCGCTGAAACGGGTGCGGGTTCGTTTCCTGCCTTTGCCCTGGGTGTACTTTATTTTCTTTGTGTCTGTCTTAATTGACGAAGGCTTATATTAGCGGGTGTCTGGTCAAACACACAAGCCAGAATATATATGTAAACCTACCTCTACCCCTCACCCCTACACCAAAAGGCCATTCCACTCATTGACGACTCGATTATAAAAATAATGTTTTCTTACCTCCCTTCTAAAGCATGATTTATTCAGTTTCTTACCATGTTCTCTGGTTCGGCTATTTAAGGTTAAACCTTATCCATCCATGCCTCCCTGTTTTATGAACTTGAATAACTGAATTAAATTACCCCTTCCTCTCCTATTTTCCAGGAAATACAAGTTTAAAGATCTTAATATATTGTCGTAATCGATGCCTGATAAACAATTAATCGCTATAAAACACACAAACCATAACTAACTGCTTCCTTCATCAAACCAAACATTTTAACATCCAAGTCTCCCACACAATTTGTACCCCTCCTTTCCAAATCCTAACCTTATTATTTCCCTTTATGCCATCGATTCCAGGATAGTCTTTTTTTCTCCTTTACCTTTCCTTTAGTTTGTTTATACTGAAGAAAGAAAAAAAAAACTAAAATAGAAAACTTTTTGCGATAAATGATTACTTCGTCCGCCATTTTCTTAAAATGGGGTCAACGAGTGAGCAACTGACGAATTCGATTTGATAAATGCAAGAAGCGTCCAAGTCCACAGAGAGATTGCCAGGCAGGCTTCTTAGTAAAGGAAATAGTAAAAGAAAAAAGCTTAGATGGTAATTCTCCAATGAAGATGACATCTTTTTAGATTACAGGTGAGTGCTGCTGCGTAAGTCTTTATTTGAGTAGCCAAATGAAAATTTGGATCAAAGCTTATAGACAATTTCCATTTCAATTTCTTCTTTAACTAAAGTATTGAAAGATAACAGCGTTGAGGAAAGTTCTTCAACGTACTTGTTCCATTGTGCTAATTCCCTTAACATTTCTACTTTTACTAAAATGTTAAAAGATAGAAGACTAGGTGGAGGTTCTTCAATGTACTTGATCATTTGGGCAACTTCCCTTTGCATTTCTCTTTTCACTGAAATATTAACAGATGGGAGCGTAAAGGAAAGTCCTCCAGTAAACTTGATCTATTGTGCAATATCTATTTTCAGTCAAATGTTAAAAGATAGAAACCTAGAAGGAAGATCTTCAATGAACTTGATCCACTGAGCAATTTCCCTTCACATTTCTTTTTTTATTAAAATATTGACAGACAGAGGCGTAGGAGGAAGTTGTCCAAAGGACTTTGGTCCTTTTCCGATTCCTTTGTTAGAGGGTTTCAGGTATTGGCTCTTGTCGAGGTGATTGTGTAACGTGTTTGTCTTTTTCTTGGGTGTTTGTTTCGCTAAATTTGAAGGGGGGTGTCTTGTTGAACGTCTTTTAAGTGGAAAGAGACACCAGGAGTTTGTTGTTTTAGGTCCTGACACGTGTTTAAATAAGGTATTTTTTGTCAGTTGTCTTTCTTAGCAAACACTCTTTAAACACAAATTCCTGCGTATTCTTAATCAAATGTCGGGGGGGGGGGGGGTCATGGGTTCAGGGTAATTTCTGCTTCTGGTGTTCTATGAAGGAAAGAGTGCGTGTCTCTAAACTGATGTGTCTGTGTTTTATGCGATGGAGAAAAATAAACTCTTAGCCACTTTACTTCTGCTGTATTAAATAGTTTTGCAAGCATTTTTTTTGTATGATAAATGAAATGTACAAGGAAAAACCGCTTGATTTCGTAAAGGCTTTCTTCAAGGGCCTCTTTGGCGATGATAGGGAGAAATCGCCTTAACTGGTATGAAGAAACCGGTTAATCGCTTTGTTTTTCTTTCGCGGAAACCATGATTCACGCCAGAGATAAGTGGACACGAGTCACACGTTTGTACCACGACTGAAGAACCGAAAGAAAAAACAGGTTTATATAGCCAATGTCCGCCAAGCAGACACAATTACGGGAATACTCCGAATAAATCAAGGGGTTCTTCCCCTGTACTCTTCAAATATATTGGCTTGCTGGGCTCAATAAATCAACAATTTGAAGTAAGGCCGAATTTTTCTTTCAAATAATTTTACTTAATAAATTGATAATTTCCCTATTTAAAAAAAAATACAGCGAAAGCGAAATACGCAAAGCAAACTAAAAACATGGGTATATAGAGCCATGTATGCCAGCAACATTTATCATATCAAAACCATTTGTAAAAATATTCATTATAATCGGAGTGATGTGGCTATGAAATTTATTTTTTCATTGAATTAACAGAAGTACTTCAGTTTGGACCTTCTCCCATTACCCTTTCAAAATTCATTTTTTTCCTTTCGTGAGAATAAATTCTTCTAAAAAGATAAATTTTCTCCCGCTGCATACAAAGTCATTATTAACATAACTATCAGGCCACACATAAAAACGAAAATAAAACCTTCAAATTACGCATGCAATTATCACTGTTTAGATTAACCGCAAAACATGCACTTTTTTACTCGACATGCATATTCAATATTTATATTTTTAAACGAATATTTTACTAGTCTCAACCGCAAAAGTTTTAATATTCATATATTTGAGGAAATTAAACCCAATCCCCTAGATAACACAACTCATGATTGTTATTCACCACTCATAGTATTTAAAGATAATCTTCTCAGCAGAGTTTAGAGAGTAACTAAGATGAAGATGCTGTCAAAAAGAAAACAAGGTAGAAAGGAATTCGCCAAGTGAAGCATTGATCGCTTTTTTTTGTGCACCCCGCTTGGCGAATAATTTGGCGTTGTTCTTAGAATGCGCAGTGGGTCGCCACACACGCAACCTTCAATTGCATGTGGTACGTGGTAGCCCAGTCGGTATGGCGTTGGACAAGTTATTAGCCCATATCGGATCGCAAAAGTTATGCGCTGGTTCGATTACGGTGGCAGTTTTTCCACTGTTTTTCTATAGACAGGAATATCCAGCCAAAATCCTATTAAAAATTCCTGAGTGAATTAGGATAAACCTTGTAAAATTTGTGGAGTCCAAACGGCGGGCGTTAGCGTACAATGTGGAGATAGAAGTTCCTTTGGGGTCAAGATCAGGTGTCAACCTTGGTACATGACCGCGATTCTAAATGAAGATGCAAAATTGGCTGTGTTTGAGATGTCAAAAAAGGATAGAAGTATACAGCCTTAAACGATTAGCTTCTCACTTGACCAGGGTTCTAAATTACGAGGCATTATTGGTTGTTTTAAAGTTTCTAATGGAGGCTAGAAATAGGCATCCGGAAACGTCGACTGCATTACACGATTAAATTACCAAAAATTACCAATTTCCAGCTAATCCGGCAGCACAACGGTTAGGGAGCTAGACTTAGGAGCTTCTGGGTTCGGGCTCGAATCCCGGTAAGGCATCGATGTTTGTGTTTGTCTCGAGAATATACGGAGTACGTGATCGTTAAATCTGTTGAGTCCGGAAGTCTTGTGGGCTGTCATTGTGCAGTTTCCCACGGGTACAGGTTCCTGGAGACTATATTCCTCAAGCTCAAGGACATGTCTTTATTGTGAAGGTGGCGCGCGATAGATGGCAGCATATGTCACGTATGTGTGTTGTGTCTGCCTTACTTGACAAAGGTTTATAAGCGGGTCTCTGACCAAGCACACAAACCTGAAAACATATGTCTGTCAACCAGCCAACCAATTTCCACGCTGAAAGGAGCGGATTTCTCGCCAAGCAATTGTATTCACTGAATTTCTCGCCAAGCCATTGTATTCCATTAAGCCTCCATGGTTCAAAGACTCACGTAAAGTTCGCAAAATGAAAATATTCATCGTGGATTAGAATAATAATGTAAACCACAAAAGATATCGTTTTAAAATACATGATAATGATAATTAAAATGTATAGCAATCCCATGGAGAATAACAGTCGTTCTTTTAAACGTCGTGGTCAGAGTTAATTGGGTGCAAGTCATATTGTTAGAATGTTACAAAATGTCGTATTACATAAAATGTTGTTTTCTTTCTTTCTTTCTTTTTTGTGAAATGTCACTTCAATTAGAAGCAAAGAGACATAATGAGGGTACTGCGTTATGTCCGAAATGCAATGAAAGTAATTTTTTTTGGTTAAAGTTTTCAACCTTTTAAATTTCAATGAAAAAAATTAGTTTAAATAAGGATGAAAATTGCATGGACGAAAACAGCACCTAACGTCAGATTTCATGCTTCAAGTAAATTATTCAAGAGCTCTATAGTTTAGTTCAGCCTTTTTAGCTTTTTAGTTAACTAAAATTATATAAAGTTTTTTTAAATTTAATAATTATATTAAAAGCAGTTTATTTGGCTCATAGTACTGAATTTAGGACACAATTTAGCTATTTATTGTCATCTACACAAATAAACGGTGTTAAGCCAAGAGAATTGTCACCTCAGAACCTTTTAAATTTCAATGAAATAAATTAGTTTAAATAAGGATGAAAATTGCATGGACGAAAACAGCACCTAACGTCAGATTTCATGCTTCAAGTAAATTATTCAAGAGCTCTATTGTTTAGTTCAGCCTTTTTAGCTTTTTAGTTAGCTAAAATTATATAAAGTTTTTTTAAATTTAATAATTATATTAAAAGCAGTTTATTTGGCTCATAGTACTGAATTTAGGACACAATTTAGCTATTTATTGTCATCTACACAAATAAACGGTGTTAAGCCAAAAGAATTGTCAATGTTTTCGATAAATATTATACAGGTGACAACACTTTTTAGCAAAATTAGAAAATATACGATCAAGTGTAAATATAACCTCTTTTAAATTAAAAATAACGTACTTTTAAATTCAAAATAACGTACTTTTAAATTCAAAAATTTACACCTTTAGCCAATTACAGTCCGTAAAATTACAACTTTAGCCAATTACAATTCGTAAATTTACACCCTTAACCAATTAAAATCTTAGAAATAAATGTATTACCATTTTTTGACTAACCACAGATACAATTAAAAATGTTCCCTTTTTTTGACCTTAACCCATTTCTATTCCGAATATGGCCATAATCCTCATTGAAATACTTAATTATAAACAAGCATTCGTTTATCTTCCATTTGAATGCTAATCTCCCAAGAATTTAGCAGCAGTCAATTACCACTGAAAAGGAAAACAAAAAACTATATTTCAGAAGACACAAAGACTTTACCTTTCAATTCCCAGTTCTAATTTGGTTCTTTACGAAGCCTAAATTAACTTTTAGAAACATGGAGGTTTGAATGGTATGAAGGTTATTGGCGGGGAAATGAATGAGGTCGCCAATTGTTACGCCAGATCAAACCATACTTAAAAGTTTTTTTTTTTTTTTTTCAATGCCAGTAGTAAACTGTTGAACGAGGCTTATATCAAATCAAGGGCCAATGTCTAATTTCCCACTAAGAATATAAGAATTGTAGGAAATAAAAATTCAAATGACAAAAGGAGAAACATTTTGCAGTTGTAAACAATTTACAATTTAAATCTATGAAAAGAAAAACAAACATTTCTGGATTTTATTGTGTTGTAAACCGCATAACAAATGCTTGCAAAAACAAAGACATAATAATTGGCTTTAACGTCGGCTTACCAGGGGTTTAAAGTATACTATTTTACTATTACGATTATAATTATTTTTTTATTGTTGTTATTGAGATTGTTGTATTTCTTTTGTTGTTATTGTATATTGTTATCGTTGTATATCTTGTTATTGTCGTATTACTGTTGCTCTTATTAGCGTACCGTTGCTCTTATTATTGCACTGTTGCTCTTATTATTGTACCGTTGCTCTTATTATTGTAATGTTCTTTGTATTATTATTATTATTGCATTGTTTAATTTTTTTATTGTTATTGTACTGCTGCTCTTATTATTGTACTGTTAGTTTTAGCAGCATTGTTAGTGTTGTTATTGTACTTTTATTCGTATTATTTTTGTATTGTAGTATTTTTTTATTGTTATCGTACTGTTGCTATTATTTTTATTGTTGTGTTATATATTCTTAGCATTGTTATTGTTGTCATTGTACTGCTATTCGTATAATTGCTATTGTATCGTTGTTCTTATTATTGTTATTTTGTTGACGGTGAACTCATCAAATTTGTTTAGTTCCTTGTGAGTTTCATACTTAAGTTCTTGAGAATAAAAAACGCCGCCAAATCACTCTCATAGTATGTGTTGTGGCGCATTGCGAAAGCGATCAAGGATTATATTTGGCACAACCATTTGTCTTCTTAACTTAGCATCATCTCCGTGTTATTCAAACCTCCGCAATTCAGTAACATAATATTGAAAGCGTAGTTTTTTTTTAAAACTGAAATGGATGTTTGCGCCTTGAGATCTTCCTCCAAGTGAAGACAATAAACTTTTAAGTGCCCAGGCATTTAGTTTCCCTCTCTGCCGCTTTAGATTGTTTTGTTTAGGAAGAATATTAATAGCCGCGTATTGTTTATTCTTAACCTTCGGCGTGTTTTAAGAAGAATGAAGTTAGAGAAAGAAGATTAGGGTTCATAAGGGAATTTTAGCACAAAACATAATTTAGCGGTCCACCGCACACGAGACCTTAAATAACATTCACGCTAGATGGCGCTGATTTACTACATTGTTACTACCAGTCATCGAAATTACAATAAATATTGTATGATAAATATAGATGCAACTTATGAGACGCGCGTTGGAATCGGGAAGATGTATTATATTCGGCAAAACACGATCAAAAGAACATCATATGAAAATGAACGGTAAAAGTATTTAGTTTAAAAACATTTCTTCATACGCAAACATAACAGTTTTTTCTTGGATTTACAAGAAATGTTAATGATTACGTGATGTATCTTAAAATCATCGACAAATTTTTGAGTGACTCTATGTTTAGTACAGCTGATACAAGAAAAAGAAAAATATATATTTAATGCCGAACGTATATATACGTCGAATCCATCATACGAATAAATGAGTAGACGTTAAGCTTCAGTGTCAATCAATTTGTTGACGTTATATGTCTAAATATAAAAATTGCCTAATACAAAAACTAAACTGAAAATTATTGTGAATAAGAACTATTTTGGCAACTTCCAAATCAAAGCTCGGATTTTTAAATTATATTTTCTTTTTTTATTTACGCATACGACGTGCATTTAAAAACTTCATCCTGAGAAATTAAATCTGTCAACTGCAGCCAATTTATATATTTACAATGACAAACAGTGACTTCAGTATAGTTTAGGATACTTATTCATGTTGTTTTCTTTATTTTTATTATTATTTTTTTTTTACAATTGACGATATTGTTGCAGCTCCCAACACTGACTATTTTTTTTAATTGAGGTATACTTTCATGTAGCACATACATTTAATTTGCTAGCATTCTTTGAGTAAATATACGCTGTTAAAAAAATTGGCGCATGGTTTTACCAAAAATATGGTGTTTTGTAGATGGGCTGTATGATGAAATGTTTTACCATATTTTTGATATTTAGTTGAACTATTCCTCAGGTTTTTATTTATATAACACGAAAAGTACACCTAAACCGACCTTAAGTTTGCAGTATACAAATGTTCGACGAGAAAAAGGGTAAATAATTCTAGTTTTTGAGTGCGAGAATCGAATACAAAAAAGGTATTTCCCATTTAATAAACAAATTTATTTGTTAGTGCGAGAATCGAGTACAAAAAAGGTATTTCCCATTTAATAAACAAATTTATTTGTTATTTCAAGACATAAATTTATTATTTTTATTAGTTTAGCTTCAGTTAGAGTGTTATTTTAATTATTTTTTTCCTTCGATTTTGACGTAACAGGGCACACGAATATCAGGGTCGAAGGAGCAGCCAATAGGAGCACGCAAATTTCGGCGCCAACAGCGTTGTTTACGCAGATTCCTCCGCCTAGTATATTTCTCTTCTGAAAACTTAAGCTCGGTTTTGGTGTAGTTTAGAATACTGAAAATGCGGCGCAACATTTCCCCACAAAGCTATTGCAGCTACAAGGAACTATTATTATGGTGAAACAAAGCCAAAAAATTTTAACAGTTTTACAGCCTGCAAAATGGCTTCGAATGCACCACAATAAAGATTTTCAAAACCTTTATAAAAACTTTAAAACAAGATGGATGAAATAAACAACAACTTGCAAAAGTGATGAAAAGCTTAAAGGCTTTAGGTCAAACAAAAAAGCACAAAATGAAAACAAGAAAAGAAAAATGTTCTTGTGAAACCTGGGAAATATTTTTAACACTTCGCAGCTTTGATTCTGTGTTTTGTGAAGCCTGAATTAACTTTAAAAATAATTAAGTTAAATGTGTTGATTTTTTTTTCGTAAGCTTGATGGATGTTTCGCTGTGAGGTTTTAATTCTTCAAGTAATAAAAATAACGTTTTAAGTGTGCTCCGGGTTATGTCGCTTTAGATTGTTTTGTTTGAGAGTTATGTAAATTGAGACCACTTGTTTTTAAAATAAAAGTATTTTATAAATGAAGAAATGAGATATTTTCTTACAAAATTCACATTTTTAAAAAAAATTAAATGACACTACAACTTTGAATAATGCCGTCGTTGTCAGGCGGAATTTGGAGGAATATATAAAAAAAATTTAACAACTTTATATACGGATGTCCTAGACGATAAATTGTATAATACATAAATATAAACTATTCCAAAAAACAACAAAAAACGGTCGGTTATTTTTAACCATCACTTTGAAATGTAAATGCGGGATCTGTAAAAGGGCTGCATGCGACCTCGAAGATAATTTGGAACGATGCCTCCCTCCTCCCGTATAATGTGTGATATCAATCCTCCTCAAATTGGGACCCTCATGGCCGAGTGGTTTGGACCATTACGATAGCATTCTGCTCGCTGTAACGGGTGCGGGTTCGATTATCGCCTTAGCATTGGGTGTACTTTCCTTTCTCTGTGACAGAAAAAATACTTTCTGTGCCTCGGAGTTTCGTCCCCTTTACACATACTCTCCTCTCAAGTTCATGACTTAACGCAAAAGTAGATAACTTGTATAGGAATAAATTCAATACAATTTTAACAATAGGATTACTCGAAGTATATGTATAACAACATTATTTCGTAAAAAATTACGATTTTTTTTTTTAAAAGTATTGATTGGTTAACTTCTGAGAGTGCAACTTCTTTACTCGAGTATTCGTTATTTTTTTTAAAATCCAGCACATATTAAAATAAATAGACACGCTTAAATTATTGAGTTTGTGCACCTTGCTTTTCGTCTGCTTTTGAACTCCCCCCCCCCCTCAAGAAAAGAAAATTTAATTCACTTCCATACTAACTGCCATATTATATTTCATGAATAATATTGACTCTAAGATTAATATTACCTAATAGGAGAATATCCAGTTACATAGGAAACCCCTTTTAAAAAGTCTACTCCACTTATATCAACCCAGCCTAAGTCACTCATTTCCCCTCTATCCCCTCCCCCTTTCACTCCCTATTCAATCTTTATCCGCACCCCCAGAAGTGGCCCCCTGCTTGCTAGGGTCAGACCGAATGCTCCGTGATAACAGTTAATTTCAATTAATGTACTTTAAGCAGCCCCGGTGGCTCAATCGTTAAGATGCTGGCCTTTGGAGCTGCTGGGATCGGGTTCAAATCCCGGCCAGGCATGACTGTTTGTGACCGTCAATGAATGTTGTTATTTGTATCTGTGTTACTCCTTTCTTTGTGACTGTTAATATTTTTTCTGTGTCTGTTCCACTTGACGAAAGCTTATAAGCGGTTCTCTGAACAAGCACAAAAGCTGGTTTTTTGGTTTTGGTTTGAATTATCGTCGCACTAGAGCTACACGAGGGCTATTGGCGACGGGCGTCGTATTTTAGAACCACAGTCAGGTGACGAGCCACACCTGAATAGGCACCCAACGCAACCGTTAAGGGCGACATCGTACGCAGCGTTAGGACTTTGAAGGATATTTAACGTGCACTCCCTTACACGGGGTATTATTCGTCGGACATTTTTGGCTGCACGGGCCGTTTATAGGTCGGCAGCTATTTTGGCGATGCCCGGACCCGAACCTGGGACCTTCCGCATGCTAAGCGAGTGCTTAACCGACTGGGCTCCCCAGCCCCCCCACAAAAGCTGGAATATATATGTATCATACCATTCCAATGTATTTTAACCCCAGAGTACGCAATGGGCTATTATTGACGACATATTTTAATAATGGTTATTTTTGGGAGTGTCTCTGGCTTAGACAAATTAATAAGTTGATCGAGTTTAAGGATTGATACAATTTGAAAATATAAGGGACAGAAGATATCGGTTCTATAGATATCCTTTGGGGTGTAAAACACCCCATTCTCATTCTGAAACTTTAAAAAACGCACTACTTCCTAAGTGAAAGTCCAATACCTTCTTAAGAGGAGGCATCTTCACTCAATTAATGTAACATCGAAAGGGTGACTTTGGCCCAAGCCAATAATTCTCATCAAACAAGCATTCTTGTACTGTTTAAGAATATACATTACCCTTTTCCAATTAGGAGCAATACTCTGCCTTTTGGCCTATGAGTAAAAAAAAAAATATTGAACAAGAAAATCAGTACTAGTATTTTATGTTTGGGAAAATTTTACAATTCATATTCAAGGTAAAACCATTCGATTTTGAACAACATGAAATGATAAACAATTACGAAACAGCACTTAACTTTACATGTCTACTATACTAAATGATTCACTTGTAAAATGGCCAAAACGCACTGCAGCAGAACCAATTTTATCGGAATTCATTTTGGTCCAATTAACGTCACGTCAACCTTCAGCTACACAACTGTTACTGTCTTGTCTACGAGCCGTATATTTTAAAACTTTGGTGAAGTAACGACTGGTTGACAGAAAAACCCCAATAACTTTATCACATAGATTCTTCTGAACACTTGCCGATATCGGAATATATCAAATTATCGAACAGTTGCCGGGAATAGGTAAGATATTTAGTGCTAAAGTATTATATGCAGATGTATGTACATTATTATATATTTCAGTAATGCCAGATGTTCATTTATAGATTTTTGTCATTCTCCATTTAATCTTAAATATAACAAATTATATATTTGAACTATTTTCAGTCAGTGGACATTCTTCTTGTAATTTTGACCAAAGTAATTAAAAAAGTTCATTACTGGTTCCTCGATTTTAACTAAAAGAACATATTTCGCCATAAAAAAACATATATAAAAGACCCTAACATTCCCATCCCACCCCTCCCACACTTATCAAGCTACCCCTCTTACCACTTAATCGCCTCTACTAAAAACATAATGAAAAACCATTCCCCCTACTCACGTGATCATCATACCCTCGACCCCCCGCCGCCCTTACATCATTGTAGCCTCACACCCGGGGATGACCTAATCATTATTTCGCCAAGGTCGCCTACGGTGGCGAGGAATTTGTAACTGAGAGGAAAATTGGTTGTTGAATGGCGGGGGATACTTTTTTTTTGCCGTGGATTTTTTGATTTATAGAGATGAAATAGTTTTTTTTTGTTTGTTGTGAAATGTTATACAGGAGTTTTGATAAATTGTAGATTGTGTGACCCCGGTGTTTCAAATTAGTTAGATTTGCAATTGTTTGTTGAGGAACTAATTATAAATTCAGTCATGTTATTAGTGATAATAAAAGTTTTATTTTTTAATATTTTTTTAAAAATCTTTTATTGCAACCAATAATGGAATTCGATAATTTAAAATTATTAAATGCATATAAAATCATATCAATTAGTATTATAAAACCTAGTTAAAACTTTGTTTAAGCAATAATTTTGAATGATTTTCAATTTCTCAATGAGACTAAGCTGCGTACAAAATTGCAATTGTTTATATTAGGCAACTATCTACCTAGAACATACATAATTGTGACTACAAAAAAGTGTGTTATAACTTTCAAAAGCCTTCTTCTGACAATTCATATTGATAAACTATTTTAACTAGAATATATGATACCTACATTTATGTACGTATTTTCGTCTGTTTATCGTTCCCTTCATTCGAAACTTTAGTATGGTATGGTATGGTATATTACAGATATATTTCGGCTTGTGTGACTAAACTTTAGTGAGAAAAAAATTTTAATTAAAGTAAACTATTTTAGTTGTTTCGGAACTTCCTATGTTCTGAAACTCTCTCTCTCTCTCTCTCTATGTTTTTTTCCCCCGGACTCTGTACCAAGGGGTTTTGAAAAAAAAAGTTGACAATAATGTATGAATACTATCCAGAATAAATTGTTTGTAACATTTTAAACTAAAACCAATACTCATAAGTAGTTTATAGATTAATAAAATTGGCAACCTGTTAAACTGCTTGGATGCGATCGAATTAGCAGCTAAACAATATTTTCGCCAACATTTCCCAACTGTTTTAACAGTTCTTTTCTCCATATTTGGCATAATGTTTGCCATCAGTAGCAAAATGCATCTTTGGGTTTGATGCACGGTTTAAATTCCACTTAGGCCACCAAACTCAAACCTCAGTACCATAAACAACGAAATTCACAAAAATCTCAACCACGCTAATGTCTCCACAAAGCAGCAATTTTGTCGCAGCCATTTACTTCCGCACAATTAATCAGACTACAAACTCCCCCTATATTCAACCACCACATTTTTTTCGGTAGTGTCACCAGCCTCCAGCCCTGCAATAGCTTTCACCATTGATTTTAAGTCCAGACGCTGCACTTAATTGTATGTTACAAGACGAATTGTGGCTACACTGAAGACAAGTTGGCAGAAGATGAATATTGGGGTACTTTAAGGGCGAAGGAGCCCGATCGACCGTGGGTCTCCAAACGAGAGTGCCCGCATGTTAATCCAATGTAAAAACCCATTTTCAAAGACATTCCTAAGACTGTATTGAATTATTTTACAATTGGTTTCTTATATGATAAATAAAGCTGGCATACATGTATCTGTATTCCAACTTTCTGAAATTGGTTCGAATATTTTGTGTCAAATTATTAATTAAAAATTACTTTTATAAATTATTTAACTACAGTTTCAATAAGAGGGGAGGCCCAGTGGCTCAGTGGTAGTGCTTCGCATTGCCAAGCCATAGGTCTGGGGATCGAATCCCGGATTAGGCGAGGTTGACCCATCTTTCCATCCCTTTAGTGGGCCGATAAAACTGGTCCCAAGCATGCTTGGGAACTAAACACTGGTGGTTTCGCGTGAGGATGACCACCTTACCGGTATACACTCTTAAAATAAACGAGTGAAATCCACTCCAGTAGGAGAAGTACATTTTCGACACTGGAAAGGAGGAATATTAAATCAGATTGAGTTAAAATCACTCGTTTGGAGTGATCCTGTCGGAGGTTTAACACACAAAGGATCCACTCCAAGAGGAGAAGCGCATTTTCCAGGCTGGAGGAGTGAAAATTACTCAGACTGAGTTAAAATTGCTCGTTCGTTTTAAGAGTGTATATGCCAAAAGAGCCTTAGGTCATGAAAGCTGAAATTGGCGCGCTAGGCATTGGACAACTAATGGGCTGTTGTGCCGAGGAGAGTTCAAAAAGAGAGATTATAGAGAACTGTAAGTCAACTACATTTTTCATATAAAAAACTTTTGTAAATTTTCAATACAGCCTGATAAATGTGACTTGGAAAATATATTTTTTGCTTTGGATTAACGCAGATGCACTTTTGTTTGGAGATCCTCTATAGATCGGGCTCATTTCTCTTAAAGGGGTTCATGAAGAAGTAGGTGTGCGGGTAAGTTATGATTTCTATCGAGTGAACAAGGGGTTGGTGTCGATTTAAGGGTGTGATTTTTTAAAAAATTGGGTAGTTATTTATAAAATATGGGCACTAGGGTTGTTTCTACTTCGCTGTTTGAATAAAATGAATAACAAAGTCTATAATATTCTGGGACTATATATATATATATATATATTTAAAATGTCAATAGGCGTCCTCTATTACTCAAGTATATATTCGCTTAATGGATTCGTTATTATACTATTCGTTATTATTCTATTCGTTATTATACTATTTGTTTAAAACCCTCTGAAGGAAAAAAAAACATTTGGTTAAAGTACAATCTTTTTCTCCTAAATGAGTTTAAAATTTATAATAAACTAATCAAAAATAACTTTAATTTAATATCGTTAAATTGATTAAACTTTTATTGATTGAGTAAATAGTTACAAATGAATGCTCTATGCTTATTATTTTTTTTAATTTCATAAAATTATTAAATTTATAAATTTTAAAAATTATACATATTATGTTGCTGAAAATACCTTTAATTAACATGCCTTGTTTAATCATCTGTATTAATCAGAGAGAAAAAAATGAAAAGGAATTCTTGATGGATAGTGTAGATGTGTAAAAACTTTATTTTGAAAAATATTTAAAAAAGCTAATACGAGAATATACAATTAACATAAGTAATATTGAAAATACAATGCATATTTGTTATTTTTTTTGTTTAAATGTGTTTAGGAGGTTTTTCACTAAAAATATATATTTGAAAGTCTAATACCAGTTTAATACAAACTGCGAAACGAAACTCCATTTTATTTCCTCATATAACTATTCGACAACAATTTTACAAATTCAGCATAATCTATTTAAACACGCATATTGCCTGTAAAATAACATTAAATAATTACCTTTACTAAGGTTAATCATTCTCACTTTAAACTTAATAGCCCGATATATATAATTAGTCTAACTTTAGATCATAATTGCCTAAGGCATTACGGAAATACATGTGCCAAGTCAATTCTTTAGAAAATGTTTTAAGTAATATATTTGGAATAGGTTCAGATAAAAGCATGTTAAGGAAAGGTATTATGTGTTTGTTACAATTTAATAAATGCATTAAAAATTTCAACTCTTATTTTAGGTTTCTGTAATACCTAGATTTATTTTCCCTGATAAATATATATAGATCCATCATACATATTGATTTAAAGAGGTTCTCAAAATATTATTATTGTTGTTATTTTCATTTTGTATTAATGGTGATTGCCTCGGACTTTAACTATTTTGTCGTTATACTAACAAACGGTTAAATTTCAATTTGAAAAATTACAAAAAAATAATAATAAATTGGTGACATTGTTAAATTTTATTATCAAGATTTTTCTTTTTAAAATAAGAAAGTTTAGAGCATTAACAAAAAAACTTAACTCAAACGACATTTTGATATACAACATAAATAATCTCAAACTTGGAAAACAAATTATGATTAGTAAAAATAAGAATCAATATTTTTAGAATAGAAAATTACTTATAGAACCAAATTTTATTTCTATTTTCCAAAGTCAAGTATGTTCAGTGCAGCATTTAATTTATCAATAAATAATCTCATGAATAATAATTTACAAAGACATACTTTTTTTAATACACTATAAGAATTCAATTTACTTTAAAATTAATATTCACCATCATTCTTACCACTTCAATCAAACCAATAACCTTAGTTTCTTTGTTATCAAACGTGAAAAAAAATAATAAGTGTACCTTTTTACAAATCTAAATTCGGAAACTTAAATCAGTGCGCGAATCTGATTTTATTATTTACGTTTTTTATTCGAAAATAGCAATTTCTTTTGAAAAATCTATTCTTGTTGAATAATTCATATGTTTCGAATTTCTATTAAATATTCTGATTTTTGCCTGAAAGAACAATCAATGGCGGTGTTTTTGTTTGAATGAAATTTAGATAAATTTTGTAGTGAAGAAGGTTGTTATCTTTGCGCTTAAGAACGAAGAGAAGTAGTGTGCTAAGGTTATTTTGTGAAAGAAGCTGTTTTGCTTTGTTGGCATTTATGATTTGTTGCTTGGTGTAGATAGTTGGAAAATTTCCCGTTTGTCTCAAAGCAATCAATGGAAACAATACGTTTTGAAAATAAAACTCAAACAGTATTTTTTCCCTCTGTTATTTCAATATCCACAGAAATTCTCATAATACAGACATCTAACAGACAGACCAATAAAAAGTGTAAGAGATAGGTGTTTCCGATAACAAAATTTTGTAAACAAAAAATGTCACGGCAAAAAGATGTAGATTTACAAAAAAAAGGGTAAACCAGACAGGGAGGGGGGGGGTAACTTTAATTCACAAAGTTGTATAAATATGAAGTGGTAAAGATCTTCACAATGTTAAAATTAATGGTAACCTGCAGACTTGCGAAAATACGATGTTCTACATTGTTCAAAATTTCAATGAAACTTCTCAGCCTGTTTTCAAAACCTGATAAATTGTTGATCCACGCCCTAATTAACTACTAAAGCCAAAGAAGCTCTCCCAAACACGCACGGGGACAGAAACTTTAGCGTTATATTTCCTAGTGACTTTGTGAAGATGAAGACAACCTATTTTGAAGCCTGTTCGAAACAACTCGGCTTACCACATTTTTAGGGTTCCGAAAGTGTCCGAACTAGTTTCTCGATCTTCGGCACTCGGAACAGTGACGCCAAAAATTTTATCTACGCTCATGCTTGGGAGAGCATCCTTGGCCTTGTTATTGAAGTTTGCCGTGGTTGAACCTAATAACTATATCATTTGCTACTAGGAATCAATATTATGAACATAATTTGCACCATGCACACAATTTTTGATGTAGTAGTCAAAATTAATTAAATATTATGAATAACAGTACTTATATTGCAATCAAACTCGTTAAAGTACTGTCTTATTTACTGTATTTTTTTTTGCTGCAACTAAACATTTTACCCACAAAAAAATATCCATTTTAAGTTTTTATGTAAAAAAGTTTAGATATATTGAACTAAAAACGGGTAAAATTATGTGAATTTTCCTTCCTTAATATTAAAACGACATTTAAATACAATATGCTGATATTTGACAAAACAAACCCAATTTTTTCCGTTTTCCATGATATTCGATAACGCCGAACCTCTACTTTCAAATAAATGAATTGCGGATTTAAATTCTTTACAATTTTCAAATCATCAACTTATTTCCTCCTTGTCGGGAAATATTATTTTACCCCAGGTTTAACGCTGTCGAAATATCGAACTTGATTCCCTTAAGAAATGTGTTTATTATTTCACATTTGTCTTTGAAGTAGTCTAATTTTCCAGTCAATTTAAGACAATGGCGTTTTTCTTTAAAATTCTTAAAATATGAAGCTTGTTTGTGGAATGTTCTTACTGCTGGCTGCTTATATTTCGAATAAGCGGCTTAACGTATAAGAAAAGAAAAAATATATTGTTCTTTTCGTTGGCTAGCAATCAATAGACAAAACAATCTTATGTTTATTTTAGTTAAAATAGAGTAGTTTTAATTAATTTCCACTATCAGCTACACAATGTTGTGTTTTTGGATAGTTTGGGTGTGCAGTCAGAAAGAAACCACTGTTGACTTTCAATATTATTTCTCCAGTTATTTGAAGTTGTGTTAAGGTAGACCCGTACCTCGAAGATCTTATTTTTTTATTTCCTTATATTTTCACTTAAATTTTTCAGCATAGTTAAAAAATATAAATATTAAAACAACTACGTTAAAAAAAGGTTTTCATTATTATTATTTTTTAGTTTATGGACAAATAAGTTGACATTTTACCCCGATTTTTCCAAATATTTAAAGCCCTACTCCTTCCTTAATGTTATAGATTCAAGTCTAATTTGTTTTTACATCATTATACAAGTGTGTAAAACCAAACAGCGGGGAGACATTTCGAAGATAATCAAAAATAATATTTTGGCCAAATTAATTGTCAAGGACATTCAATTTTTTTTTAAGAAAAAGAACACTTTTCAATGTAAAATGTATTTTTTACAGCTTAGACAACTTTTATAAAAACTCAACATTAGTTTGTTTACTACATCATATGGAATAAAACAAAAGAAAAATTAACTCAATAGGATCATTTTCATATCATAGAATCATCACCTCTTAGGATCATCAAACAATCAATTGCTTTTGCCTATCAAGAGTAGATATCATAATAATCAGTCCTTGAGGTTCGTCAGTTAAGTTGAAACAAAATAAATTTGTGTTCGTATGACAACACAATTTTTTATTGAAACAACACGATATTGTAATCTTGTCAGTTTTAATAACACTTGTGTTCTACTAGTGCTTTTTGAACAAAACTTTTCTGAGTGTAGATGTACTAAGTACTTCTGAGTAATGGACTAAGAGTAAAGTGTTTATTATATCATTTTTGCCATTGTGGAAGTCACATTTTCCAGACATCTTTCTTTAAAACCCTTATAAGATAAAATTTGGTGATTTAATGTTTTTACTGTGGGCTGCTTATATTTTGCATAAGCTTCTTAAAGTCTCAGAAAAGTAAACATGTATTATTGTACAATTGTTTGCATTGTATTATTCTTTGCTTTCCCTGGCAATCAATATATAAAGTAAACATATGTTTATTTTAGTTAAAACAAACTGAGTTTTATTAGGTCCCATTATCAGCTACATAATGGGATGTTTTTGATAGTATTGGGTGTAGTACGTTGAGAAAAAAAAACTTTCGTTGACATCAAATAAAATAATTTTTTTTTAGTTATTACAAGTTGCGTTGAAACAGCACAAAAATTGTGTTGAAGGTGCAGCATGCAAGCATTTTCCCAATATGTACAGGGTGTCCGTAAAGGAATGTCCGAGTTTCAAATTGTAATAGTATCAGCTGAAATCGTTCGACAGTTGAAGTTGAAGGTGACGAATACAGAATAACTCCAACAGTTTCAGATAAGCGTATGTGCTGTATCAATAAAGGCGCACACATTGAGCACTTATATGAAAAATTTCGTTAGTTTTCCTTCAATTTCATGATGAAAAATGAATGTTATAATGAAATTGAAAGTAATATTATGAATACTATCTCAATAGCAGCCATCTACAATAATAATATAAAAAAAGGTCATCTACATTAATCTTATAAAAACGGCTATCTACATTAATTCATAAAGAAAATATCTTGTTCCCTATCGGATTAACACTGCGGCACTTTGGTTTAGAGACCCGCAGTCATTCGGTCTCATTTTCTGCTAAATATGATCTCTGATATAATATAAAATGAAAAGATACTTTAAATAAAAACCTTCCTTAGTTAATTTATAAAACTGTTTTCATTATTACGTACATTTAAGAAATAACGATCCTGCATTAATCGCTTCTTTAACCCCCATTTAGTTTAATTAGAAATTCTAAATTACGCCATTTAACAGATCCCTAAAGGTTATTACATACTTAGCATATATTTAAAAAAGAAGTGAAATAAAATATATCATAACGAAATAAAGTGAAATTGGGTCACGTAAAACATAAGATTTTACGTTAATCGTTACTTTTTTTTTTCTTTCGCTATCGATTGAGGTTTAAAGTTTTAATATACCATTGCCATTTTTTTTTACCACGTTTCAGTTTAAGGATTGTTTTTAATCATCCAATAACAAGTCATAAAAGGCATTGCCGAATACAAGATAGGGATAATGTTTGTTAAATTTACAATACAGTAGAACTCCAAATATCCGAACTTTTTTCATCCGAAACTTTTCTGGTTATCCGAATGTCAGAAATAATTTCTACTCGGGATATGTGTTCATTTTTGTGTTCGTAGAAAACTGTCATGGCTAGCAGTTTTTTGGACCGTTAAAAAAAGTACTAGCCATGAGAGACAGAGATAGATAGATAGATAGATAGATAGATAGATAGATAGATAGATAGATAGATAGATAGATAGATAGATAGATAGATAGATAGATAGAGAGAGAGAGAGAGAGAGAGAGAGAGAGAGAGAGAGAGAGAGAGAGAGAGAGAGAGAGAGAGAGAGAGAGAGAGAGAGAGAGAGAGAGAGAGAGAGACGAAGAGTAGCAAAGAAGCCGGGATTAAAAGTTTAGTCTCAAATAAAACTGTGTATTAACTGAAGCTGCTTTTATTTTAAGTATGCAAATGTTATTTATGTCAGTTAACTTTTAAATATATTATACAGTAACTTCAATTATCCGATTTTCTGTCAGTATATTGTTAGTTCCCAATTGTTGCGAATAATTTTAGATATATGGTAGTTAGACCCTTTACAATATCCAATGATGATGTTGATGTCGTGTCCATGGGAAAAGATTATATACGATTAAAGGTATCATGGACTGCTTCAGCGATATGCATACAGTGGTCCTCAAAAAGGTCTTCGTAGAGGGAATTGGCGATTTGCAGCAATTTTGCCAGGATGGCTGGAGAAAAGAAGGTATGGCACTACTCAGCTACTGGGCATTTGTGGCTGGAGGCATGTAAACGAATATGGAGCTGATTTGTTTATCTTTTATGCTCCAATGATTAAAAAATTCATAGCATTGCAAGTATTTACGTCCACAATTTCTTTATTAAAAAAATTATTCATACGTTTTTTAGTAGATATATCACAGATAAATTTTTAAAATAAACCAGGAGAAAGAATCATTATCAAAATTAAATAAATTATCCATATTCACTGTGAAAGTAATAGAGAATGAATATTAAAAAATGGGGACTATAAATTTTAAATGATTAAACAGTAGGAAATATTTAAATAGGAATAATAGAATAACAAGATAAAACAATAACGAAGTTTGCAGTATTTTTTTTGTATTTAAATTGATAGTGCAATTTATTTATTTTAGAATTATTATACATGACTTAAAAAAATTAATCACACAACCATTTATCCGTAACCATTAAAAAACAAAAATTAAAATATACAAAGACCATCCGTCATACGGCCAACTTCCTGTCAAAATCCAAACAAATTTTAAATATGAAATTCCAGAATTTCTTTTTTAAAAAAAATCTAGTCAATTCATTTCCCTTCGTCCTCTTAAAAAAAATCTAGCAGAAGAGCCTCCACCAAACAATCAATTCCTCGCCGTGTGCACCCCACTCGCTTAATAATTTTATCGTCTGATTTCTGTGAAATCGTTTGCCACCTGCCTCCACTCTCGTCTGGTAATTAATGATTTTCCACCCCCACAACCCCCTCCTGGTACTACGCTATCATCAGTCTCTGCAGATTTTTTTTTTTTAAATCTACAGAGAATTCATCAAAATCAAGCTGGTCCTAACAGAAAACGGTAAAAAAAAGAGTGAACTTGGAATATTATTTAGTGAAAAAAATATGGCAACGTCACGCGAGTCAATTTATCGTTTGGCGTTTTGTTGGCCGTTAATGGAACACCGGGACTTCTGGATTGGAAATTTTTTGGCGAAAAAAGTTATCATATTTTTGAATAAAAAATGGCAGATGATCAAGTCCATAAGAGAATTTCCATATACAATTCTCCATTTAACATTTTAGTTAAAGGAGAAGAGTGCAAGGAAATATTACTATTCACTTGACCCTATTTTTACATTTCCAGTTTTCTAAGCTGTTATTTTTTGATTTAAATTTAATTTGGGTTGAGGTAGTTATAATATTTGTTTAAAAATAATTCTCGTTTACTAATTAATCATTCATAATTTCAGTGGTTTTTTTTGACATTTAAAAAAAATGGGAAATTAATTTACTCTCTCGCAAAATCATTTGAAGATAAGCACACACACTAGAATGTTAGGATTGGTATTTTATTTCCTGAGAAAAAAAAATATTTAAATAAACATGGTGGAGTCTAAAAGACTTTCCTCTGTAAAAAATTCATATTGCAACAATAAATAAATAAATAAATAAATAAAGTGTTATGCGAGAATATTGAAAAACTAGAGAAAAAACATTTAAATCAAACAACTTACAGCTTTCCCTTTCAAGTTTTAAACAGTCTTCTTTTAAAACATTTTTCGCGATTTTTTTTGTTCATATTATAATTACCTAATGACGTATTTAAATGAGGCGTCAAGTTAACTTTTTTTAAAATTTTCTATTAAAAAATATTTAAAAGCATCGTTTTTATTTCAACATAGTAAATCCATTAAAAAGCTTTTTTAAAAAAGCGTGCAGATTACTTTTTTTAGCATACAAACAAGGATAATTATAATGAGAAAAAATATTAATCATTAACTTGACTTATAATGGTGATCGTTTTCTACTCCACAAGAACAAAATTCTTATAGATAATATCCAAACAAAAGTTTCTATTTAAGGAAAACAATGCAGTAACAAACTAATTTAAACATACAATGGTTATCTGCTTAACATTGTAATTGATTACAAAACTTTAGTTATGCAGGACTCTGAAACAAGTTAATTAATTTTAACAAACACATTTTGTAATAGTTGGTTAATGGAAAAGCTTTTTCAAGACAATTTGTCTGCATAAGGATTTTTAATTTTATACTTCTACACTTTGGTAAGGTGTCTAGATATTTTCTAGGTGTTTATATCTTTTTAAAAGTTACACATATTAAAAAGTGCAAAAGCCATCTTAGTGTAAAGATCATATTTCATAAGGTAGCCTAGTGATAAAGGCCTCGTTCCCGCGATCGAGTCCCGATGCCACTGACGACCCACCTAGTATATGCAGAGTACATGCTCGTTAAAATTGTAGGTCCGAAAGTCTTGTGGGCGGCCATGGGGCAGTTTTCCACGGGTAATCGTTCCTGGAGACTATTTCCCTCTCATTCAGTAACATATCTAAATTGCGGAAGTGGCGATGGATGGCAGCATCTGCACTTATGTTTGTGTGTTGTGTCTGTCTTATTTAACGAAGGTTTATAAGTGGGTATCTGACCAAGCACTCAAACCTGAAAATAGAAAGCGTTGATTTCAAAACTAAAACGGTTCTCATTTCTGGGGAATATGGCCGAGTCCGCAAAAGGCTTGACTGACAATGTAGCAGCCCCATTAGAGAAAAAAAATCCAAACTAATGCATTAGCTCTATGAGACTAACAATTCAATATAGTTTTTAATTTACAACTAAACAGTGGTCATTACGGTTCTGTGTCCATGGAAATCCAGCTTTTATAATCTCATTTTATAATTAGGACTTTCCCCTTGTTCAGACAAACAAGTTTACTTAAAATTTCCTATCCTCGATAAAAAAAATCACAAAATATTATCTGTAAATAAAAATATATTCACAAAACCGTCGATTACTTCCCAACTACGGCAACTCCCACTTATAGACTCCACACTACTATATAAAACATAGTCTTTGATATGTACAGAGATTATGGGGGTGGAGGGTTGGCAGGGAACGCTAAGTGAATAAGGGGGGAATAGTCTATAATCCAAATAAGTGATGTCCTTATCAAGCATTAGCTTTGTAGGGGTTTGGGGTAGTCCTAATGGGCCAGTGAACCTGAATTTTGATTGATCATATGTAAATATTGTAATGGAAGTTTTTGTATTGTATGAGTAAGAGTTTTGTATTTTTTGCATTTTTTAATTAGTGAAATTGGATATTATTTTAGGTAAGTTGATACGGAGGGGGAGTCTTTTTTGGTAGGGTTGCTGCAAAATCAATGAATCAAATAAAAAATAAATGGAATTTTTGGATATCTTTTGATATTTTATTGTTTTACATTTTTGGATATTTTTTCTTCTTTTCATCATTGCTTCACATTTTTAGATATTGTTTCACATTTTTTTTGCATTGTTTCATATTCGTACATATTGTTTCCTATCTTAAGGTAATGCATGATATATTGGTATTCATTGTTCTATATCCTTCGATATTGTTTCATATTTGTTGTATGCATTGTTTCATATTCGTACATATTGTTTCCTATCTTAAGGTAATGCATGATGTATTGGTATACATTGTTATATATCCTTAGATATTATTTCATATTTGTTGTATGCACTGTTTTATATTCATACATATTGTTTTCTATCTTAAGGTAATGCAGGGTATATTGGTATACATTGTTCTATATCCTTAGATATTGTTTCATATTTGCTGTTTGCATTGTTTCATATTCGTACATATTGTTTCCTATCTTAAGGTAATGCATGATATATTGGTATACATATATTGTTCTATATTCTTAGATATTGTTTCAAATTTGTAGATATTGTTTCATACTTGTACAGTTTGTTTCATATTTGTAGACATTCGTTAATATTTGTATATATTGATTCTTATTTTGAAATTTCGTTACACAATATCAAAGGTTTTTTAATAAGTTAAATTAATTTAATATGAAGGTGGGAAGTTTTCATAAGGATATGAGAAATTTAAAACTAGTAGATTTTCCTATATTTAATATTATTTAATTGGATGAATTATATCTTATTCATACTTGAGCTATCAATACTAAATCAATTTAAGATATGTAAAGCATTGCTTGACTAAAAATATGCAATATTTCCAAAGACAATCAGTGACTTTTGAAAACTTTAAAAATGTAACTTCGTTTTATTTGATTTTATGAGGGATCGTTATAAAAAAAAGATATCATATTAGTTCATCAATTAATTATCACGTCAACAAGTTTGGACATATCTTCTCAAAATGAGGCAGGTGACTAATATTCTTTACCTGAAAACGCTAAAAACTTTCCGGTTGAATAATTATCGTGGAAGCAATCTTTCTTGAGAGCCATTACCTTAATGAAGTTAAGAAAAATGCCCTGTCAGAATTATGAGTCAACGATCTTCTTTGCTCAAAAAGATGGATTTTTTCCGAAATGTTGGCTCAAAAAATAATAATATTAATTTAATACAACTAATTTTTAATGAAATATTTTAAAACGACAATTAATTACACTTTAATATGAAATTCAAAGATCAAAGAAGGTATCATTAAAAAAAATTGTAATATCATATTCAAGTTGCATCGGCCTCTGGCCTCTGTATGATGGAATATCTCATTTCATATTGCGTCATCTTTATATTGTAACCGCGCACCTAAATATTACATCATTCATTACATGTTTAATCTGATTGGTTGTTTAGTTTGATGACGTAACCAAGCTTATAAATAGATGCATGTAGTGTTTCTTTTGCTCTTCTAATGAACATCGTCTTAGCGAACAGACGGCCTCTGTTATATTTTATATAAATTAATATTTGAAATCTCTGGAAATACATTTTGAAATGCCATATGGAGATCTGTCATCAGCACATTCTATATCATATTACAACGGTGGCTGGACAATAACTAGAAAAAAATTTGTTGAATTGTTGTTTAAAACTTGATTTTACAGAACATTTTTCCGTTACTTACACAATAACAGCACGAATAATTTAATCGACCTTTATAAATTGTCTTTACAATAATCATCGAAGTAACAAATTTTTTTTATTGTTTCATCAACGGGACCATTACATCAATTACTTGTCTAAAAACTACGAAATCTAAAGGGATAATGACGAAAAATAAAGTTTGAATGATCGTTGCTGAAAACTTGAAGTTACTGTCTTGCAAAACTTTTTTTCCCTTTAATGAGCAATAACAGCACGAAAAATTAAGCATGCAAGCAAGCTACTTACGCTATTTATCGTACCCTTTGAAGCTCAAAATACTTATATTTCCAACTTCTATTTCCACTTCCGAGTGCGTTGACACGTACGTAAAACCGAGAAGTAATTAAAACACTCCACTGCAATAACAAGACGCAATTATTCCCTAAAGGTGGAAACTTGAAAAATCGTTTTTTTTTTTTTTTTTACATTTTACAATAATTACCAAGGAAAGAGATGTATTAATTTGCGTCAAGCTATGTATTGCATCACCATCATGACATATATACCAAGAATTTGTCTTTTAATGACGGAATTTAACGAGTTGATAACGAAAATAAAGTTTGATGGACCGTCGTGTTACAAATTTGCAGTTACTGGCTTGTAGAACTTTTCCTACAAATAACCAAACGTTACTTAGCAATGATCAGTACAAAAAAAATCTATTTATATAATCAATGAATTGTATTATCACCATAAAAAATATATCAACTTGCTGTCTAAAAAATTACGAAATTTGACGGGGTCAATAACGAAAAATAAAGTTCGATAGATAGCTGCTTAAAGTTTGGAATTACACTCTAAAAAATGAATGCTCAAAAACGACGAAATTTTCCTTAATTTTGGCGATTTGCTTACTGGCAAATGCTCCTACTTTTCGTTTCCTCAAAGTGAGGAAATTTGAATCTTCTTTTTTATGAGGATTTGAATGTCGTCTAATCTAAAGAAATATTTAGTCATTTTTGAGCATGTGAGTACAACAATGAGATTCAGTTTCCTCAAAATCAAGATACAGAATCGTCAAAACACGATCGTAAAAGTGAGGATTCGCGTTTACTCAAAAGTCACGTGATAGTGTGACGAAACAATCCTCAAAATTAACGAAATGAGCTTGAGGATTCATGAATCGTCAAAAATGAAAGTTTTATTTCTGAGAGTGTAAAGTTTGGAATTAGTGCCTTCAAGAACTTTCCAAAAAATTAACACAGTAACGAAGTAACGAAAACTTAACCAAGCAAACAAGCTACTTATGCCCTTTATCGTACCCTTTGAAGCCCAAAATGCTTCCATTCCCACTTCCGAGTGCGTTGACACGTACATAAAACCGAGAACTAATTAAAACACTCCGCTGCCTTAACGAGACGCAATTAATACCTAAAAGTGGAAACTGCAAAAATCGCAATTTTAAATTACTCTTAACAATAATCACCAAGGAAATAATTTTTTTAAGCTGTATAAAGTATCATCACCATGACCAGTATACCAATAATTTGTCTTAAAATGATGAAATTTAACGAGCCGGTAACGAAAAATAAAGTTTGATGGACCATTGTTAAAAATATGAAGTTACTGCATTGTCGATTTTTTCCTACAAATAACCAAATGTTACTTGGCAATGATAAGTACAAAAATCAATTATCTATCTAATCTATGTATTGTATTATCATCATAAACAATATATAAAGTTGTTGTGTCAAAAAATTACGACATTTGACTGATCAATAACAAAAAATAAAGTTCGATAGATAGCTGCTTAAAGTTTGGAATTACACTCTAAAAACTGAATGCTCAAAAAGGATTCATGAATCGTCAAAAATGAAAGTTTGATTTATGAGGGTGTAAAGTTTGGAATTAGTGCCTGCAAGAACTTTCCAAAAAATTAACACAGTAACGAAGTAACGAAAACTTAACCAAACAAACAAGCTACTTATGCCATTTATCGTACTCTTTGAAGCCCAAAGTGCTTCCATTCCCACTTCCGAGTGCGTTGACACGTACATAAAACCGAGAACTAATTAAAACACTCCGCTGCCTTAACAAGACGCAATTATTCCCTAAAAATGGCCGGGGTACAGGAAACTGTAAAAATTAGAACTGCTTCAATGATGCTCTAGGGTGTGATCTGCCCGGGTCGGGGCAGATTATCGTTATGAACCACTTCATTCGGAGTGTTGGTTGAATGGGGAGAGGGTAAATTAGTAAATGGGAAGGGTAATACAGAGGTGCCGGATTATGAATACTTTATAGGATTGTGCGTGTGGATGTGTTTATACGGGCAAGGTCGCGTTTTGGGGTTGTAAGAATAACGTTAAATAATGAGGTGGGAAAAAGTGAGCTTAGAAACCTATAACTAGGTGTGTGTAACACCACGCGACTTTCTATTACCAATTGATAAATTAATAAATATTTGAAGGTTATTTTATACATTTGAAATATCGATTATTTATATTTATTGTTCACTATTTAAAGATAAGTCTACCTAATACACTCTACATCCATTGAACTATTTATAGTAACTGGGAAGAGCCGAACTATTTGCTAGCAAAAGAAAATCGAAACGAACCTAACAAAAAGAGTAAAAACCATCAACTAACTCGAACGAAACACTTTTTTGCATAAGATGACTAAAGATGATTCCTCAGCAAAGAATTACTCAGCTATATTTATCTATAAATGCAGAAGAAGTCATGCAGCTTAGTACATTTTATATTTTTTAATTCGTATACACAATAATTTACGTGCTTTTTTTCAACTTAATGCTTAACAAATCGAATAAATGACATATCAAGCTATAATAAATAATGTTTAAATCCTAACATCCATTACTATTAATCTTAATATTATTTTCAAACAAATCCCAACTACATTTAATTCTTTATCGATATCTGAAGCTCTAGTCTAAGCAAACTTCTAACCACAAACTATCTGCCACCGACAAAAACAGGAACTAACAAAAACAGCCTAAGCCACCATCCCATACACCTGTTGTGTACAAGATTATTAATGATAATTCTTCTATAACCATTTACGCAGTGGTATTTTTGTACAAATATTCCGATGCAGATATAAAACCAGAGTAAGAGAGATAGAGAGACTTCATGCAACAGAAATAGGAATTATCAAATACAAATGATATAAACTATATCATACTCTAATTGATTTGGAATATTTTATATGTTGGATAAGATACATGAATTATTTAGAAACATTTAAAATTATATTGTTTTCTTAAAACTAAATATGTTTCGAAAACGTAAGATTATTTTTATATGATTCATTATCGAAAGAGATCTATATTGAATGAAGACCTATCGAACTTCTAATAAAATCTTGGGATTTCCAAATCATTTTCCAACAGCAGAAACAGAAGTGCAACGAACTTAACAAATACGGCAAAAAACACCTTGGTATCTCGGACGCCACACTTTTTGTACAAGCTGACTAATGATGATTCTTCAGTAACCGTTATTGCGTAGAGTTTTTTTACCCATAAATGCAAAATATGTCATGCAGTTTAGATAGCTAATTTTTTATAAAGTTTGGGTAAACCCTAAGATGTGGGCTTCGTTTATTTTGCATACTTTTACGTAGAAATGAATTGACATTTCCTACTATGATGATAAATACATGAATCCTAACGTCCATTAATATCAATCTTGATATTCTCTTCAAGCAAGTCCCAACTACAAATAATTCTTCCTCTATATCTGGAGTTCTAGTCCCAACGAACTTCTAACCACAAACTATCTGCCACCAACAAAAACACGAACTAACAAAAACAGCAAAAACCACCAACTACCAACCCGACTGCTACATATGTTGTGTATAACATGACTATGACTAATGATGATTCTTCAGCAACCATTTACGCAAAGATATTTTTGTATAAAATTTCCTTAATCAATCATAAAACCAGAATTAAAAAGAATGTCTTCACAACGAGGATAGACAATTTTACATTTCACGTGCATAATTGATTTGTAATATTTTAGATATTTCACCAAATGCAAAAATTATTTGGAACCATTCGAATTTAATTTTTTAGTCAAAATTGAGTAATTTTCGGAAACCTAAGAGTATGTGACTCATTGGTAAAAGAAAACTATAGAATACACTATCTAGAACTGCAATTATAATCTTGAGAACCCCAATATATCTTCCAACCCCATTGTTTCCTTTTTTTGTTTTAAGTACTTTTGCGAATTGATGAATTGACATTCCCGAATATAATGAATAATATATGAATCTTAGCATCCATTAATATCAATCTGATATTATATTTCGAACAAATACCAGCTATATTTACTTCTTTATATCTGGAGTTCTATCGAACTTCCAACACAAACTAGAGAGAACCACAAACTATCTGCCACCAACAAAGACACGAACTAACAAAAACAGCAAAAACCACCAACTAACCCGACCGCTACACCTGTTGTGTACACGATGACTAATAATGATTCTTCAGCAACCATTTACGTAAAGATATTTTTGTATACATATTCTGCAGATGTATAACTTGAATAAGAGAAGGAAATCATACAATGGCAGTAAACAATTATTATATATTAATAATATAAACCATCGCGTACCTAATTTATTTGGAATATTCTTATATGTTTAACCAGATGCAAGTATGATTTTGGAAAATTTAAATTCATATTTTTCAAAAAACTAAATATATTTCGGAGACATATTTAAATATTTATGTATGTTTCATTATTTAAAGAAAAGCATACCTAACACACTCTAAAACTGATTATAGAAACTTGATAATCCAAATATATCTTCCAACGTCAGTGCTTATTTTTTTTTTGTTTTAGGTACTTTTGCGAATTGATGAATTGACATTCCCGACTATAATGAACAATATATGAATCTTAACATCCATTAATATCAATCTTATATTCCATCTCAAACAAATACCAACTATATTTACTTCTTTATATATAGAGTTCTATCGAACTTCCAACACAAACTAGAGAGAACCACAAACTATCTGCCACCAACAAAAACACGTACTAACAAAAACAGCAAAAACCACCAACTAACCCGACCGCTACACCTGTTGTGTACACGATGACTAATGATGATTCTTCAGCAACCATTTACGCAGCGATATTTTTGTCTAAATATTCCGCCGCAGATATAAAACCAGGAAGCACATACAGCGAAGATAGACAATTTATCACGTTTAATTGGAAAGAGAAGTAGAGGTTTCCCGATTTATCATATTAAGCGAACCCGGAATGTGGGTTATGCAATGCACAAACAATTAATACTTAGGTTATGGTTTGCTGAGTAAGGGAGGATTCAATACAATATCCACTAGATAATATAATGGACTTATGTATTGAAAAATACATAAAATATAAAATATTTCTGTATGGGGGGATCCGGGACTCCAAACCGGGTTTCCAAATTATTTATTAAAGGGTATGATAGGATTCAATATAATATCAATTTGATAATATAATGGACTTATGTATTAAAAGAATCGATCAAAAACAACATTTCTTTAAGGGGGAGTGAGAATGAAAGACGGTTTTTCCCAAAAATGTAGTCTCTCTATGTTAATCAAGGTAAAAAATATTTTTCAATGCCATATTACTCCGGTTGTATTGAGTATTTTTGAAAACGGTTTTTCATACGATAAATGTGTAATAATTTGTACATTGAATAATTATTTGATAAATTATCTTTACTTTATAAGAAAAATATTTAATTTAAATTTTTAGGCTGATTGAAGGGGAATGTTCCCCTAAGCTGCTAATATGATTTGTTTTTGTATTCATCCATATATTTTCTTATTAAATCGTATCATATTTTTGTTATTAACCCATTAAGGCCCTTTCAGGTGGCGCTAATTTATGGTTTTGAGACTAAAATGTTAAGAGTTTTACCGTAAAAGTTGCCTTAAACAGCATCAATGCCCTTGGATCAGTTGAAATGTACACTATTGAATACAACGGAGCAATTTTTTAATTGAAAAGTTGATTTATTAAAATTGAGATTTTTTTTAAAAAAGTGTCCCTAAAAAGGGACGCCAGGCATTAATGGGTTAAATGTAGCTGGCTTAAAGGGCTCTATCATTCTATTTTTTGAAATGGGTTCAAATATTTTGCTACACAATAATTTATTTAAAAAAATTAAAAAAAGAGGTTTGAACCGAATTCATAAAGTAAAATGATGAAGAATGCCCTGTAAGCTAACTACATTTATAATATACAAAAGCCGTTTTAAAAAACGAAACAATACAGTCGAGGTAATGCTGTTTTGGATAAAAAATTTTCCTATTAGATTTTACACAAGTCTTCTGTTTGGACCAGGCTAACCCCTCCAATTCGCCCTCCATTTGCCCTTAACCCTCTGACGGAAAAGCAAAAAGAATTAAGTGTAAATTTGTATTCCGTCAATGGGATTTAGATTAAAAAAATTTAACTTGTAATTAAGTGACTTTCTCATAAAAAGAATACTTTTGATAATGACTGACTTTCATATTTGAACTGAAGTTAAATTGAAGAATGTATAAAATTCGTGGTTGTCTTGGCAATAAATTGGTCAAAACTTGCGGAGAATGAGACTGTTTAACAACGTATGGTACTAGGTCTTACAGAATTCTACCGTTTTGACTTGTACGTTTGTGTTGTCTTAAATAAACAGATGGCTCGTCCTAAGGGCATTTCTTCAAACACAAAATAGTACAAACTGAAATTTCAATTTCTGATTTTTTTTTTCAATTTCTGATTTTTTTTAAATTATAATTTCTTAGTACATTGCTATAAATATATTTTCCATGATTTAAATATGAAAGAAATAAAATAAAATCATTAAGTTTATAAATTTGTAAACAATATGTGTGTTGCTAGAAAACCTGGCAGTCAGATGATGAGTTTATACATCTCTGTCCCTCATAGGGGGCAAAAAGGAACACCAAGAGCAAGAATGGTATATGTCCAATCCCAGGATAAAAAAAAAACTGTTTTCAGTTTGACCTAAGCATAAATAATATATCCATAGTATAGCATTACAGACTTATACAGGGGGAAAAACGTGAAATATCTTGACTTTTTATTAATTTAGAGCAAGATAGAAGCATGCCCCACTTCTAAGAATTCTGCAATGCATATAATAAAAGTGTCTAGACATTACACATTTTTTGTTAGAAAAATCAACTGCGTGGGATTTAAATTATTAATATTCAGCCTTGAATTTTTAAGGGGGAATAGCGAGACACGTCCTATCTTTTTTTCTAAAAGGCCACTAGACCGTAGAAATTTTTCAGAATTAAAAAAAAATGTGTATTTAGCCTACGTTTCAGTACAAAAAAATATTTTAACTACTAAAATAAAAATAGCGTATATAAAAAAGTAACCAAAAGTACTTTTACTTACTGGCGTTTGAAATTAATTTTTATAGAACAGTAATAAACGTTTCAGTTTTAATACGAATAACAATTCATTTAATTTTTTTTAAAGATTTTTTTCTAATATAGAAAAGATTAGTTAATATTACATAAGTTTCATACAGTATTTTTAACCACTTTCTGTAAAAGGTTTATTGTACCTTTAATAGCTAGTTTTTGAAACTTTTATCCAAGACATTATTATAACGTTTACTTATGTCATTCTTATTATATGTCTATCATTATGTCATTTTTATATCATTCTATATTGTAAGCAATCGATTGAAACCTTAATGTTATTGGGAATTCTTTAAAATAAATTAATGCATTTGTAGTATTGGTAAAATTTGTTCTAAAATCTAATTATATCATACGTAAATTGTAAAAAAAAAGTAGAGTATATCCCCTGTCTGTAGTTCTAGGGTAAGTAAGCAGGTACATACACATTCCGGTTCGTGTGCTTGATCAGAGACTTGCTTATATAAGCCTTCGTCAATTAAGACATATTCAGAAAGAATTTTTACTGTCACAGAGGAGGGAAACTACACCCAAGGCGAAGGCCGGAATTTAACCAGCACCCGTCGCAGTGCAATTCCAGGGTTAAAACACAATAAACATTATCCTCTGCACTACAATAGTAGACCCAGCATCAAAGCCAACGCAACTCTCTTCATCACTTTTAGAAAATTGATAATGACCTAATATAGCATTCCCTGTATCGGGGCGATCCGCGTATGTTTTTGGGATTGATGGTTCTACATTTTCGAACCACGTTTGTTTCGAATCCGAATAAATTGGTCACTTAGCTCGATACT
The DNA here is from genome assembly GCA_023701765.1 of Hylyphantes graminicola. Lineage (NCBI taxonomy): Eukaryota > Metazoa > Arthropoda > Arachnida > Araneae > Linyphiidae > Hylyphantes > Hylyphantes graminicola. The sequence goes on from CM043112.1 coordinate 34,146,635, forward strand.
TGGAATCGAATATGCGTTAATGAATACATGGAATTAATTGGCCAAAGTTGGATTAATTGGCGAGGAGTGTTTATTTGGTGGAATTGGATTTCCCGTTGAAAGCGTTGGTCTGAATGTGATGAGTTTGCGTTTTGTTTAATGTTGGGATTGGAGTGAATCGTTGGTTTGTGTTTAATTTTAGTTGAATTAATTGCAATTGAACTATGAAGCTAAGTTTTCGTTAGGTATAGGGATTTATATATCATCAAACTCACATTCAACCATCAAAACTTTATCAAATGTTGTTATATAACTTTGTTTAATGTTGTTATTCGAAAGAATCGTTGTTTTGTGTTTAATTTTGGTTCTATTAATTGTTATTGAATTCTAAAATTAAACTTGCGTTGAGTAGTGATAACTATCTACCTCACTCGCATTCAAACATTAAAACTTTATCTACATGATGCTGTAACATATAAAATTGAATGTATCATCTGCTCAATACACCTAAGTGGTACTTGACCCTTAAATCCAATGCACTGGGTACAATCTGTATAGAAAAAAATAGTTTGTGAATCGCGAAAGACCTACACTCTTAAAATGAACGAGCGATTTTAACTCGTCTGAGTCTGAGTCTTAACAGTCTGAGTTAATTTTCACTCCTTCAGTCTTAAAATTGCACTTCCCCCATAGGAGTGAATCCTTTGTGTGTTAAACCTCCAACAGGATAACTCCAAACGAGTGATTTTAACTCAGTCTGAGTTATTAATCACTCCTTTCGAGTGTCGAAAATGCACTTATCCTACTGGAGTGGGTTTCACTTTATTTCATTATTTAAAGAGTACTTAACAAGTTTTAATTTATTGTTGTTTTTTATTGCGCATAACACAACATGAATTCAATTTTATATTGAAAATTTTAGTAGTAGGCATGCCCCTAATAAAAAAATAAACAAATTTTCTATTAAGTTAACGGATTTCCAGCAAGGCGATACCATACATTATAAAAACAATAAAAAAAAGGATATTATGCGTATTTTAGCGGTTCTTAACCTTTTTTATATAAAAAAAATTGGATGTGTTCTTTAGAATTTGAAAAAATTGAATTTGTACTCATTTTGATGTGAAAAGCACCCCTTTGAAAAGTTGATACCCAAAACTCAATAGACACATTTTTCATTGAAAACTATTATATATCTCAAAACTTTCTTATCAATAACAATCGCTAAACAATGGGTGGATTATTTTCATTTCCCTCAACTGTACATGCGCAGGCAAATCTTAAAGAAATAAACAATTAAAATTCTTAATTAACTAGTTTGTTCTTTTCAAAGCAACAATTCAAATCATACAATCAGTTTGACATCTTAATTAACAATATTTACTCTGAAGAATCCTAAATATGTAACGTAGCATTTAGCAAAAACGCTAATAATAATTCACCGTGTGCGTAACTTACTTAAAATTAAAGACATAGACAATTAAACATTCATAAACCATCCCATTCAATTTAAAGCCAGGTAAATTTAATTAACAAAACACAGTTAAAAACAATTCATAAAACAAAATAAGATTCCTTAAAAGTAAAAAATAAATAATAACAAATGTTTAAATATGGTTGAAATACTTATCCTAGAAACTACATTAAAACGGCCGAAGCTATTACTCATTGAGTAAAGAATAAGAAAGATGGTGCCGGGCAAAAACCAATACAAAAACCGGTTTTCCAAGTGAAGATATTAATCACTCTGTAGTAAGCCCAAATATACGCTCTATGCGAAGAATTTGGCACTATTCTTCAGTGGAGTTTGTATAGGCTTACAACATCGACTTGGCGATTTTTGACTCTCCAATAAAGACTATAATTACAACGCAGTTTTCTTACCCATGGAAGAAATTACTACCAACTTGAGTAAATTCAGATCTCGTACTAAGCCTACAACTGTCAAAACAGTTATTTTTTGGTTTTAATGAACCGATTTTATAGAATAAAACGATACGTCTTGGTTGGTTTGTGGGTTTTTAGACATGTGTGCTTTTCAGGCTCGTGTGCTTGATCAGAGACCCGCTTACAAACCTTCGTCAAGTAAGACAGGCACAACACACACATGCGTGACAGATGCAGCTATCTAACCCGCGCTACCTCCACAATTTAGACATGTCCCTGAAGGGGGACCAGCAACCGTGGTGAAATTGCGCAATGACCGCCACAAAACTTTCGGAGTCATCAGATTTAACCAGCACGTACTCCGCATATACTCGACGAACACAAACATCCATTCCTTATCGGGATTCGAACACGGACCCAGAAGCTCCAGAGGCTATCTCCCTAACCGTTGCGACACCGGGTCGGCATGATCCGTCTTACAGTCTGGTATGGTAGGTACATATATATTCCAGCCTGTGTGCTTGGTCAGAGAACTACGTCTTACATTGAACTAACGTTAATTCAGGGGTTTGTTTGGGCTCATTAGGGTTACTTGGCGACTTTTTTAACGGCTTCATTTTATTTCTCGCCAAGCATCATCGTCTTCTTCTTTACTCTTTGCTATTACTTCAGTATGAGAAGTGTAATTAGTTAACAAAAATTTAGTTTTTATCTAGAAAGATAATTTTTTTTTTTTTGTCGAGGATTTATAGTTAGGAAGAAAGGATTAATTGTTAGACTATCGGTTGCTTGGCAACTTATTTTGAAATAACGATATATTTTTATTGTGTTTGATGTATCTTTGTTTTATTATGACGGAATTTCAAAAGCTATTCTTGTGATTTGAACGATAAAAAAGGGATTTAAAATTATTTTGTTTTTGAAATTTAATTGCCAATTTATTTGTCGAAGATTAAATTACTACGAATTAGGAGCTTTGAAGTATAACCATCTTTATCCTTTACATGTTTAGATTTCCACGTTAAAGAACACTTTTAAACGAAGGCAATTATTTTCATAAAATATTTTTATGAGCTAAAATATCAGGAATCGCTTAAGTGAAAAAGATTAAAATATTGGCGTTGTTGGTCCTTTCAGTTTTGTTTACTTCAAAAATATTAATCCTGATATAGGACGTCAAATTCATTTGAACGCAGAAAAAGCAACGATTGGGAACTAGGAATATATAACACCTAGTTACTTGAAAATTTCTCTCAATAACTCCATACATTTAAAGCCAATTATGTACTCTATAAAGTAATTTATATGATTTTAAAACCTAAAAAATTATATGACAGATTCTATTTACGAATGCACCATTTTCTTTTTAAAAAATCTAACTTATTAGGACTCCCAATAGGTACTGGGAACTCGTAAACCTCGAGACTTGAAGCATTTAATTCTTTATTTCTTTATTAATACCTTTAAAAACAAAACATTTCTACTGCAGATACTCTTTGCACATGCACAATTTCCTAGAAAACATTATTAGGTTGTTTTAGATCCTAGGAATTCTTGAATGCCATATTTGAATTCCGTAGCTTTTTTTTAGTTCGAGCTTTAAAATGGTTTTAGAGAAACAGTCTGACAGACCGACAAATGTTCAAAAATTACTATTCGGAATCAGTAGCTTCTAAAATGTGTGAAAAAAATCCATTGTACATAATGATAAATATTTGTAACAATCAATAAAACTTTGAAATACTAAACTGTACTACACTTGAACTTCAAAGTCAATGTTTAGACTATTTTCTTTTGCAGTGTGAAATACATTTATTTAGTGATGTATTATAACTAAAAATTTGCGGCTCCTTTACTTTATGTTTCCAAAATGAAATAAATTAATTGAAAAATACCTCAAAATGCATTTTGATGTCATTCGAACTGATGTAATACATTCTTTACAAAACTGCATCTCAAAACAAGACCATCAGCTATTGAAAACTTGACTTTCTTACAAAATCAAAACCACGTCTTTTTGCATAATACAATTTAATTAAAACTCAACGAAGCATTGACATAACTTTCTCATTTTACTTGAGCATAGTAATTACTGAGTTGATTGCAACCCGTCGAGTTTTGAAACGAGTTCTAAGAAAAATGCATCATGGAATACTGTCTCTGTCACTATTCTATATTAGAAAACGGTCGTCAAAATATTTATTCGGCAAAGCTTAGTTTGTAACACAACAATGACGTGAAACTGATGTAGAGTTTATTAACCTTCAAAATTTTTATTTGGTATAATGTTTTGGAAGTGTAATGAACAAGAGTTTTGTGCACTCCAGAGCCATTTAGATTTTGTGTTTTGTTTTGTATGTATGTTAAACTAATGACTGAAACTAATTTTTTTTAAAAAAAGAATGTTCTAATTATAAACCATTAAAATAAAATATACAATTAATTACTAAACAGTCAAGTAAGTGTTTAATTTATTTAATTATAAAAAAATATGCAATCAACATCTATTAATGCAATTTGTAACAATAACTTTTTCAATTAGAGTTAGCTCGATATATGTTTTCTAATGACTTTGCTAGAATTTATTTTAACATGTTTAAACAAAAATATGTATATTTTTACCGAAAATAATTTAAACAAACTTTACATCTAAATCAACAATCAATGTTTAAAAGTTAGTTCCAATTAGCATGTTTTACGTCTTGAGGGGCAGCAGTTCTACAGGAATGAAAATTAGGAAACGATTGGTCAATCAATGTAGTAGGCAGAGACATTGAGACCTTCAATTAAATTCAGGAAAGAAAGAATTGTTGTATTGACAAGAAAAGTACTAGATATCACCTTTATATATATATATTTTAGGAAACCAAAGAAAACCTTAGAGGTAAAAGAAATACTTAAAAATAGAAAAAACAATATTTAAGAAATAAAATCAATGAAAAATGTAAATCAATCTAAACTCTGAATCTATTTCAGTGCTTTGAAATACAAAAGTAAAGATAATATTGAATTTGTTGAAAATTATGTTCAAATCTAAGCCGGTTTATTTTAAAAAGTATACATAATGATCATTAAAAATACATCAAACTTGCGAAACAAATTCATTTCAAATTTAGTATCCAAGTTTTAAAATAAAAGATATAATAACATAGCTTTAATATAGGATTTATATAAAAAATAGAAATAAGAAAGTCAACATTAAAAAAAATATATAACAGTTTTAACCATTTTTGTAAATACATGAGTTCAACGTCTTGTCTGATCTAACGTATCAATATTGAAAAAAAGTAACAATATTGTTAACATATCGCCATTGTAAACGTCTTATATTTGATAAAAAATAGAAGTATATTTTTCCTATAAAGAACGTAAACCTGTTTATAATGTTGACTGAAGCAAACTTTCTTTTTAGGTATCATAAAATTTTTATGTACTTGATATAAAGTTTATGTACTGTTTTCAATTTTAGTGCAAAGTTCTGCAGAGTATATTTAATATTTGATAAGTGCTAAGCTCAGTGCAAAATAAAGGGCGCCCGTTTTTGCTTATGTGGAAATATATCTAATAATATATTTATATGCATCTTAAAATATATGCACCACTAAAGAATATAAAATTTATTTTGTTTATTATTGTTTCGTAATACCTGCTACAGTTTTAATATTCGAATTTTCGATGGTCCATACCCGCATACCTATATTAGAACTAAGTAATAGAATACATATTAAATATTTATAATTAAAAAATAAACTATTTAGAATATTTATTTTTTGGCTATTTTTATTTTCGAATGCATAATAATTAGTTTTCAAATTATTACAATGTCCCAGCAACGTGTTTTAAATTAAATATTCAGTGCAACGGTTAAAAAAAAATACTCGAAAGCAATAAAATAAAATAAAAATTATCCTTAAAATATATATGCATTTTATTAAAAAAATATTATATAATTCAATTTAATATACAAATATTGTTTTTGAGTACTTAATAAAACCTAATAGATCCAACTGTATGTAACTCTCGAGGGCTCAAAGTTTAATTTTATAAGTAAATTAAAAATCATCTTTAAAAATTTACTGAGTCCTCGTTAAATTATATAGTATATCAAGGGATAAAACAGTGAAATCATCAAAAATAAAAGTACATACCTGCATTTTAAAACCGTATTTTAATTAGGAGAGATTAAATGATATGGCAATTTAATAATACTTGTAATTTTCTGGTTGTTATTTGATTACAATAAATGAATTGTTATTAAATTATCTATTTATATTCTAATTAAGTATATTACTTAAATATTTGTACTTTATTTTTTTGGAATATCACCATTAAAATGAATTTAAAATATATTTATTGGAACATTATTATACAAATATTGTCAAAGTAAATTATTTGCTAAAAGTGCATTTGTGAAGATAGGTGTCTTTCAAAAATTAAAAGTTCGCTTAAAAATTCTCTAAAAAGTTCTAAAATAGTTGTAAAATAATCTGTTAGAAAATGTAATATTTTTTGCCGTTTTCCAGCATAATAACTTTGTTGTCGAAAACTGCAAAAATGTACTGTCAAATTATATTTTTTTTTCCTTTTCCCCCTTCTTTAATTAGTAAATGTTCAAATTCTACACTGTTAAAAATAATAGTTCAAGGTTGAACCAAATTACGGTTCACATTTGCTGCAACCATGATTTGGTAGACTGTTGAACCAAAAAACGGTATTTTCAAATTGCGTAACTATGGTGAGAGGTTGAGCCATATACGGGTTTGTTCTTTTGCCGTATATTTTCTATATTGCTTTTAAGGGGAGAGAAATATGCCAGTATATATTTTTCTCCGTAACATACATGAATATATTCTGGCAACATTACTGCCAGAAATTTTCTGTAATTGAACGGTTTTTTTTACTGTAGAAAACTTAGCATGGACTTTTGTCATTTTACTTCTAAAAAGCATATGTAGTAAATATAAATTAAATATTATTGGAATTCTAACAGTTGTGTATCCACAATTACCTACAATTGGCAGGAGCGACCACAATACAGAAAATAAGTTTTGAAAGTCAACAAGATGTAGGTCAGCAACATCTGCAATAGATATGTTTCAAAACATCTACAAGTTAGTTAACACGTATCGTCTGCAGGACACATTACGTCAATGCTTTGCATGTTGTACGCCATGTATCTTCTATAGGGCATATGTCCCCAGATACCTACAAGATTCTTTTAAAAACAGTCTACTAGACAATTGTTATGATTCGTCGAAAAGACGCCGGACTTCAATCAAACTTAAGACGTTTGTCCTCAGTCCATACTGAAATTCTAGAAGAAAAAGCTGCCAAAGTCTACAAGACGTAAGTCGTCAATCAAATTTAAAACATATGTCCCCAATCCCCGCTGAAAGTCCAGAAGAAAAAGCTACCAAAGTCTACAAGACATATGTAATCAATCTTCAACTCGACGTTTGTCATATTTTTTCAAATAAACATACGTAATCAAATATTCTACAACAATTAAATCGTGCACCTAATTAATGCATATAGAAAAAATTTCTAAATAACGCTGAATTCATGGGAAATGATTTGTCTAAAAGATTTTTTCACCAATCGTCTTTTTAAATTTTTAATCCTCCATCAATCCCAAATATGTATACAAGACTTAGGTCATCAATCGCGAACGAGGTGTGTCATATGAGGTCAAAATGAAATTGTCATCAATCATTTCCATACCATGCGTCGGAAATACTCTGGTAAACATTTGCCATCTATCATCCAAATGAAGTAAAATCAAAAGTTCATTTTATCATTCACCAGATAAATGTGTATCTTAAATCTTTTAAATAACACAGCATACACGGAACAAAATGTGTCTAAAGTATGCTTGTCACCAATCGTCTTTATAAATATTCAATCACCGAAACTCGTATACAAGACTTATGTCATCAATCGGCAACGAGGTGTGTCATATAAGGTGTAGAAGAAAATCATATCAATAATCCAAAAAACATACGTCAACAATACGTTAAAAAAAGGTACGTCATTCATTATCAAAAAAAAAGTTTAATCAAAAGTTCATTTTATCATTCACCACAAAAATGTGTGTCAGAAATCATTTAAAAACATAGCATAATTTGAAAAAAACAAAAATTGTTTAAAATATGTTTATCGCCAATCTTCTTTATAAATGTTCAATCATTCATGAATCCGAAACTTGCATGCAAGACTTGTGTCATCAATCGCCAACGAGATGTGTCATATAAGGTCTACAAGAAAAATGCAATCAATCATATACAAAACTTTTGTCGGAAATACTCAAGTAAACGTATGTCCTTCTTTATCACAATGCAGTTAAATCAAAATTTAAAATTTTTATAGAAGACCTATGACATCAATCGTATACAGGACGTATGATGTCATAGGTCAATCTTTAACAAGACGTATTTGGTAAATCACCCTCCAGCCTTGTGTCATAATTCGCCTATGAGATTGGTCGAACTGTGTCTGAATAATGTGTCAAAAGACTTTTGTTACCAGTTGTCTACAAGAAATGAAATTTATAAGTCTTATAATGAGAAATAGGTGGTGTTTGGTTTCACCAAAAATAAAGTTCCCAATACCTGCAACGGCGTGTGGTGTTTTGCTACATTTTCGGTATTAGCTGGAAATTTTTGTAGGTTTTTGTTTTGAAAACCTAAAAAATGGTGAAACTTTTCTCCACACAGCCGTTGTAGCTACGGAGAACCATTATTAATTATAGTGAAAAAACCAATAACAATATCTGACATTTAAAATTCATTTCTAAGACAAATTAGTTTTTTTATAAACTGTTTAGATAATTAATAATAAAATCATAATTCCCTAAGCAAAATCCCCTAAACACCAAAATTCTTTCTGGTGAATTTAGTTTTATATAAACAAATTATAAATCAGTAGTTCCCTCCTTTCAAACATTATATATTTAAAACCAAAATCATATTTTCAAATACTTACAGTTTATTAAAGCGTTAAAACACTTTTTAAAGAAAAATGTATTTTCATAAAATCCTAAGACTTTGCTTCAATGAAGTTTCAAACTATGCATTGAAATCAGTGACTGGTTTATAAAAGAAAAAATCGTGCATATTTTCCAACGAAAAGAGCACGTAAGCAGTTTACAAATTTCTTTTGAACTTTTGTAATTTTGAAGGCAATAAAAATATTTATAATTTACGCCTGCATAACTCAAATAGGAATTTTGACAAAATAATACCCATTTTATTTAAAATCCAGAATTTTGAATACATAATAGAATAACAGAATAGAAGATAGTTTCATTTTAATCTTTTAAAAGATTTTACTTAAAACAATTTTGTTTCAAATAGTTTTTTTTTTTTTTTTTTTTTATGAAATATAATAATTTTCCCATTTATTGAGTACACTCTCATTTTAAACTAAGATGGATTTAACTTTTAAATATAATACGTACTAGTTTTTTGTTAATTTCCCTTTACATGATTGCCGCTTGTTCTTTCAAATGAACTAAAATGCTTTTAGATTTAATAAAGCGTTAATTTTATTTTTTAGTTATTTAATTTATCAAACACGTATTAAATTACTCAAACCCAATTCATGTTTAATTATAAGATAATATGATTTATAAAATGATTTTATTAATATCTGAATTGTAAATTTTAGCCGTAATAACTATAATTTTGGCAAAAATATTTACGTCCACTAGTTTAAATATATTTTTTGCTTTGTGTAAATAAATAACAATGTTTGTAAGCCAAATTACATATAACAACCTCCTTTCCTAAAATTAGCGAAAATCGGCAATAAATTAACAATTGAAAGGTTAGCTTTGATTCAATTGAATTTAAATTGTCACCATAAAACATCCTCAAAAGATTAACTGTTTTTTTAACTTTATGTTTAACTAAAATTTGCACACACACAATTAATGTAAATAACATTTCTTAACATTTGTAGAGTAACTTATAACATGTCCTAAAAACTAGTAATATTAGGATAATACAAGAACCACTATTATTTTCTCTTTCCTAAAATATATTTTATATCTGGGACGTTTATAAAAATAGAATTTGTCAAAAGTTTATTCTTACTAGACGTTTTCACAGGATTCGCATCCCACGCTTTTTGAAAAGTATCAAAAAACTATTACTACAAAGAAATTTCTAAGGATTTCAATTTTCTGACGTAAATTCCCTAAAAAAACTTTGTCACATAAAACTTGTTACGAAACCATTTATAGTCAGTTATTCTTTTTTGCCTACTTTCCCATTACCAACTCCCTCAAGTTATTCTCATAATTTATTCAATGCTTTCTTGAAAGCACTTAAGATATGCATTTACATATATTAAGGTTTTGCAACCGCTCTTTATAATTTTCAGCATTTTTTTAATTCACATTAATTTTTTCTTAATATGTATAGCTCTGTAAGCAAAGGAGTGGCGTATATGGATAATTCGGTTTTTTAGTAAAAAAATGCAAATATCAAATGGTATTAAATAATATATTTAATTTATCAGTATATCAGTAGGAATATAGTACTCAGAACATTTTACTGCTAAAAAATTCGGCAAAGCAACGGTACATTCTTAAATAATAACTATGTTAATTTTACAGAAAAAAAAACCAGATATTTACATAGAAATACTGTTATTTTTTTTAACATTTTTTTTTCGGCAAGAATATGCTGTTTTAAGTATATCCGTTTTTTTTCTGTTTTTAACCGTTTGAATAATACTATACCGTAACATTAGACATAAAGCATTTTAGAAAACTATTTCTAGAAAGCTATGTGTGATAAAATAGCTCATTCGGGAGAGCGTAGGACTGCCGATCTAAATTTCTGTGTTTCAAGCCCGAGTTCGGCAGTTCAAAATTGCTCGGTAATGTAGGGGTTTCTGTGACCGGGGTTTCCATTTTTTTTTTTTCAAATTTTTTCAATTGTCTGCTTTTGCGTTGAATACATAAAATCTTCAAATAAACTTAACAGATTACCTCGATAAATTATACCGTATTTTTCCGGCTCACAGTTTTTTTACTGGAAAGTGTACAGACAACTGGTTCCCGGAATAAAATCGCAAATATAAGGAAAATTTCTTTATTAAATAAGTGAATTTTATTTTAATTGCTACTTTGAACCGTAAAATAAAAAGTTTTTTTTATATATTCTGAAATTGTTTTGCGTCAGACGCATTTTGAACCTGTTTAAAGTTCAATTGAAGCGTCATACCAACTTGTTCAATGAATCTCAGTACGGAATGTAATTAAAGAAGCATTGTCGTTGTATTTAACATTTCCTCAAAGATACGTAATCCAGACCAATTTTCAGAGAAAATGGTAATAAAATGTAAATATGTATAAAAAAATGATTCAGTATGACAAAATTACAAAACAAAACGATTCAAGGTGTAAAATTACTTTGGAAATCTTCGCCCTGGAACTACACGAGAGCATCGTAAATTAGAAGCACAGTCAAGTGACGAGGCGATACCTGAGTAGGCAACCAGCGCTACTTTTAAATCGTCTTCATTTTAGGGCGACAAAGCATTGTCGAAACTTTGAATATATATTAAACGTGCACTCTCCTTCCTCACGGGATATTGTTAGTCTAACAATTTTTGGCTGCACGGGCCGTTTATTGCTCAACAGTTAATTTGGCGCGGCACGCACCCGAACCCGGGACCTTCCGCTTGCAAGGCGAACGACTAGGCAGCCCTGTCCTGAAAACTGATCAAGACCTTTAACCATTTCCTTACTGAAGCGCGCCAAAACGCCCGAACTACTAAGGATCCGATAAAGTTATTCCTATCAAATATTACGAGGAAGCAAAAATCATTCGTAGCGAAAGTGTTAAGTGAATGAAATGGTTTTAATTTCGTAAAAGCAACCAGTTTATTTGCCTTTTTTTAAATGTAACAAAAAAATCACTACATCTACTTTTTTTTACTTTAAAAAAACTTCAAATTTAAGTCAAATGTTTTTCGTCGTTTCCCCTAAAACTTATCTAACAACACAGCGAAATTTTAAATATTATATAATATTGAGGATAAAATGCATATCGGTAATATATAAGATAGTATATTTAAAAACGACACTTTAAAGATTTACAAATTAATTTTATCGTATTTTTCTAATAAGAATAAATCAATTATAAAAACAAACAGCTGAAGATTTCACTTTTACCCGTAATTCATTTATAACTGTTGAGTGTTGTCAAATACAGCCTTTCAGATTTTTTTCTTTTAAATAAAACAAAAGTTGTTATAAATTAAGGATCGACTAACGATTTGTAGTTTACAAACTCATTCATTTAAAAAATAAAGAACGTATTTTGTTAAATAAAAACCGATAAATTTTATGTATTTTAGAACTTCATTCCATAACTAAGAGTTTAATAACTCAAGAACTAATCACGAAGTTCTAAAAGAACAATAATTTTCTACTTTCCTGATACTTAAATACTCGCTAAAATTTATAGTAGAGACATACAACGGTATAAAAATCGTCATCTGTTGTTTTACCTTTCGTACAAAAAAGAGTAATTTTAAAATTAAACGGGACGAACGGAAGTTTAAAAGGGAAAAGGAAAGAAAGTCCGACGAAAAGACAAACAGACGGAAAACTCCCTTATGTCAATACTAACTTTTCTTTTTCAAAATATTCTGTTAAATTAAAAAGTTATCTAAAATATATATTGACACAATGGATTTTACGAGGTTAAACTAATTAAAATACTAATTTAGAACAGTTAGTACTTAATAGTTGGTATAAAATTTTAACTCTAAACTTATTAGCAAAAACACTGTACCAGAAGGCACTTCTGAAGAAACTATGAAGAAATAATAAAACTATGCTCGCGCAAGTTCAATATGCGTGAAAAAGTATAATACAATTGCGTTTTCATTATTTTTCCAATATGTAAATTCGTTAGGAACAACGGCAAAAAAAACCTCGTAACACAATATACTTCCTTAAAAAAAATTTTGGTTTCAAAAAAAGAGTTAACCAATTTGTTTATTTTGAAACTTAACTAATATAAATACGCTACACTATAATTGAAAAATTTAATATTCAAGAAGAAAAAGTTAACTTATTTGTATATTAAAACATAACTTACATGAATACGCTATGCTAAAATTGGAAAATGTAATATTCGGGAAGTGTATAAATCAAATTTGCAATATTCTCCAAAATAGAGTGACTTTTTCCATAAGACCAGTGTACATCCGAAAAAATCATAAAACTTCTAAAATTGCTGAATTTTATCAATTGACAAATTCAAATATTTTTGCTTAAAAAAACAATTATAATAAAGAATATCTTAAAATATCTATCGATAGATAAATATTATATTTTCTTACAAAAGTACATTTTATAAATCACATAAAGTAGTATAAAATGTTTAGAAACAATATATGACATACTTCAAAAGTTAATGTACGTGCATAGTCCTCTCAAATTTTCGAGACGTAAAACTTTCACTTCAACACAATATAAATATTTAAACAATTCAACAGCCTACCTGTAATCTCCTGAACGGCGGCGTCCGATGAGACAAACAGATAAATTCCAATAGCAGCGAAACGAACAAACATCTTCACAAACATCATCTTCCAAAAGCACAAAATCCCCTTACGAAGAAAACGTCAAAATTTTTGAATATTTATATCCCAACACTTCACAGTTGTATATCCTTTAAAATTCCAGGAAAAAATCACTTTTCATCCATATTTTTTTAATATACACTAAAAAATTAATCACAGTAATAATTTATTTCTTCCGATATCATGCGATATCTACATGATATCTGTAACGCAATCCGGAGTCAGCATTGGGACAGTGCGAGAAATCCTCTTCAACACAGTACCGAGTTTTGTACGATCCCAGGACGTTAGAGAGAACGTTTGAACGGTTGAAAGTCTGCCTAGGACAGTGCTGTGCCTGCTATTAGCGCCTGGAGAACTGTTGGGTTTGGCAGGATAGGCGCCGTATCGACCGGGTTGTAGCGCCAAACGCGTCGCCAAGGATTTGGATAAATCCGTGCCTGAGGGCCAAAGTAATGTAAGGCTTCTGAAATTGGGCGACGATCGTTTGGACTGTTGATAAGGGTTTAATTTTTTTAATGAATTGTAAAAAAAAAATTAATCTTCTTTCTTCAGTTATTGAGAGTATATAGCCGAAATATTTTATTAGAAGGGGCTTGTTTCACGTTAAGTAGTTTAATTCTAACTTTAATCTAGGATTTCGTTGCTCGTTTCTTATATTGGTGGTACGGCAAGGACATCTCTACATTGATTAATCAATCGAGATCTTATTTTCATTCAAGTTGAACTGCTCGGCCACTCACATGCTCAATGTAAAACATTTGAATATTTCAGTAAAAAAATCCTTTTTGGATATAAATAAAATAAAAGGGAATATATTTGTATATAATATCATTAACTATTAAATAAGTAATTTGGATTTTGTTGGTTAATTATTTTAGGCTTTTATTGATTTATATTTATCATAATAGTTAGTAAAGACGTTTAATACACATTTAAATTCAAAATTGGTTTTTAAATATTAAGTGAAGTCTTTACGCTGACGTATTTTATATGTCATTGTTTTACTGAGATATAAATTAGTCCGCGCATAAGAGACAGTTGAACGTTAAAACTGTTAATGAAAAATATCTAAGCTTCTACAGGTTGTTCATATCCTAATATGCATCGATGTTTTTCAAGCGTTTGTTTTTGCGTTAAAGATACATAATGACGCTTCGTATAAAGTAATCGGATACGGTACTGATCATCAACCAATAAAAAAAACTAAGGAAAAAGGATCCAAAGAGAAAAATCGATGAGTCCTTAGGCTTAACAGAAAAAAATATCCTGATAATTATAGGTTCAAACACGACGTTAAAGCAGTTATTTAATAAGTTATCTTTCAAAATAATTATGCAGGAAAAATGAAAATAGAGTATTTAGTGAAGAAGAGGATGATTCATAATAGATACCTTCTTAGCCCATGTCGAAGAGGCTTATAGCTCTTGACTCACACTCATAATGTACTAATTTAGTGCAACGTTATTTAAGCTAAACTGAGAAACGTCTCTTAAAATTTAAAGAGTAATATTACACCGAACTTTACACTGTAAATGTGGTGTAACATTAAGCTTTAAAAAAGGATGAAGCGAGAACTCTACACAATTTACGGAGTAATTATTTCCAACACAAATTTAGCGTGCAGATTTATATCCCGCCACTTTACCATATTTTTTTATGTTATTTACGTATTGGTCCAACCGCACCAAATAAAATTGTAACACATAACGTACCATAATGAGTATATTTATTTCGTCTATGTAACTATGAAATCTTTCGAAGAAAGTACTAGAAGTAAATATGTACCCATTTTTAAATTAACTAAAAATCCATAATTGAATTTTAAACAAAAACGTACAGTCATAAATAGTGTTAAAATAAAATGAAATTTTTATTATACAAAACTAAAAATTTTCAATAATAACTCTGATCTTAGCCAAAAACATAGCCAAACAGAATATCAATAGCCTTAACTAAAACCATTTCCAAACTGAAAAACTATAACCTTAACCAGATAATTTAGCCAAACCGAAAATTTTTATGTCTGTACTTAATTCATTCTGCTTCTCAATTACCTAAATTTCCGCAGATACTTCCTTTATTATTTTAAAACAACCTGCTCTCTTGTTGCGTTCGGATGTGTCTTCGAAATTTATACTTGCTATTCATGTTAATTTGAATGGATAGGGTCTGATTGTAAGGATACGAAAATGGGAAATGCTTTATTGTTGTGACTTTTGTTTTGATTGCGGATTTTGTTGTTTTGAATTTGTTTATAGGGATGTCTGAATGACCGTTTGAAGTTAATTATGTTTTTTGGATTGTAACCAGATCTTTTTAATTTGATTTAAAGGTTTAGATAAAAATTACTTTGGATTTTGAATGTAAAGATTTCATACAATAAATATTGTCAATTATTAAACAATATCATATACATAATAAACTCGTTGCTTCTTTTTTTATAGTTGAAAGCACATATTAGCTAAATTTTGTCTACACTTTTAAAGTTACTATTTTAAACATTATCTATGATATTTGAAACATATTTTAATGGATTTTCGGCTGCTTAATAAATTATGTACTTTACACCAACTTCAACAAAAAAAAAATGATTTGCATCAATACTAATAAAAATCCCCTTCATGGATAGCAGTTTTTTCTTTTTTTTAAATATGATATGCTATTCATCTTCAATAAAATGGGTAAAGCCTTATAGAAATTGAGAGAACTGCTTAGAAATCTGAACAATCTACAATTTTAAAAAATAGTTAAACCATCAGTAATTTCATGTACACTTAATTACTATTTAATGTATATATATAAGTAATTAAATGGGTAGATATAGAGTTTAATTAGGGGTTCAACTATATGAATCATAATTAACTATTCCAACGTGATTGTTTACCAGAAATGATTATCACTAATTAAATAAATTAATAACTTGGTGTGACTGATAATTGATTGGTTTCGTAATGGAATTCCAAGTATACAGCTAATTAAATACCAAAATGTAATTTACAATCTGGCCACCAGTATTTTGAACAAAGATATTACATTAAAGCCTAAATTTTTGTCTTCTTAATTTTTTCTTTTAAATATGTTTCCGACGTTTTTTTTTTTAATATTTGCCTAGTTCTATCTTAACCTTCAATAGTCCTTAAATAATCATCATAAAATTATTGGTGAAAAATGCAAGAAAACAAGATTGTCAGAAATACAGATTTAATTCATTAACTTACTTTAACCAAATTAAAGTGTACATCTGGATCGGTAAAAACAACAAAGCATTGAAAGAAATCTGAAAAATAAGCAGGTAAAAAGTTTTCTCTGATTACTTTGTATTAGCAAAAAAAATCAACTTCTACAAAATCATCAGACAACTATCAGCAAATGTTAAAAACGGCAAGGTTTCGCTGGTTAGTAACTATCATCAAGAAAACTACTAGCAAGGAAAAACAACTTCTACAGGCACCATAAGGAAACGTTAAGAGTGTAAAGTTTCTCTGCTTAATTACTACTAGCAAGGAAAAACAACTTCTACAGGAACCATAAGAAAACGTTAAGAGTGCAAAGTTTATCTGCTTAAAAACTACTAGCAAGGAAAAACAACTTCTACAGGCACCATAAGAAAACTTTAAGAGTGCAAAGTTTCTCTGCTTAAAAACTACTAGCAAGGAAAAACAACTTCTACAGGCACCGTAAGGAAACGTTAAGGTATACGTACACCTTTGAAAAAGTGCAAAATGACTAAAAATTGCAATTTTTTTTTATTTTTGATAAATATGCTCTGTTAATCCAGCTTTCTAATGGTACCAAAATCATAAAAATCCATGCAATAGTTTTTGATCTACGAATATTTTCGTGCAAGCCCTTCTGAAAAATGGTTTAGTTTCGGTTTCATGGAAGTTAGGCTTATTGTTATTTTTTTAGTTTCAGTTTTGAAATTAAAACGTTTTAGAAATACATTATTAATTTTTATAAATTAAAAGAAATTTATTATTTTGTAAATTGTCAGGTGAGTTAGTTAACTGTAACCTTAATTGTAAGTTGAGTTGTTTGTTTTAATTAACCGAATCAACTACACGTTTTTTCTTTCGAAAATTGATATTCCGTGTTAAAAATATGGGTTCATCGTCTCGAAGAGGGAGTAAAAGAAGAAAATATCATGGCAACCAGCATAGTTACAATAACAATATTGAAAGAAATGAAACGGCTGCTGAAGAAAATGAAACACAAACTGAAGATGTTCCACCGGCAACAGTAACCACTGAATCCGCCTCGGAAAGAAAACTTCGAAGCAATCAAGCTCAAGTCAAGCCCAAAGACCATGATGGGAAGAACTTTATTGTGGATATGAACTGTTTAACCAGTTTGGTCAGCAGTTTTGACTGTCCACATTGTACTTCGAAAACCTTGTTTGTATACGAAGACACTGAGTCCAGGAATGGTGGGTACACCGAGTTTTTCATATTTTGCTACAACTGTGAGTACCAAAGCGAGGATCCCATTCCGTCAACAAAAAAGACCGGACCAGCACCAGATGTAAATCGAAGGATGATTTATGCCATGCGACAGCTTGGATGTGGTCACCGAGAAGCATCAACCTTCATGTCTGTGATGAACCTGCCTCCTCCACCAAACCAATCTGCCTACAATGCAGGTGCAAAGAAGATTTTGTCGGTGGTGCAGCAGCTTGCTAACGAAGTGATGCGGATGGCGTCTCATCGTGTGAAGGATGTTACCCAGACTACGGAGTGTGGCGTTTCCGTCGATGGGACCTGGCACAGGAGAGGATACAGCTCCCTCAACGGCGTCATCACCACAATATCCATCAACACCGGAGAGATTTTGGATGTCGAGGTCCTCTCCAAGCACTGCCACGGTTGTCAGAAAATGAACAAGGAGGATAAAACCACAGAAAGGTTTCGAAAATGGAAAGCCGCCCATGTGTGTTCAGCCAACTACACCGGATCATCTGGGGGCATGGAGGCCTGCGGTGCGACGCGCATCTTTCTACGCTCCAAAGCACTACGTGGTTTGGAGTACATAGAATTCTACGGTGATGGCGACAGCAAGGCTTTTGTGGATGTGTGTGCCCAAGACCCGTACGACGGCAAGGAAATTGTCAAGAAAGAATGTGTTGGTCACTACCAAAAGCGACTCGGCACTGCCCTCCGAAAATTGAGGAAAGAAGAAGCGGCTGTGAGAGGAAAAGGTAACCTAACCTTGAAGAAAGTCAACAAAATGCAAAACTACTTTGGCATGGCCTTACGAAGTAATACGTCATCTGTGAGGGTAATGTACAATGCAATTTGGAGTACATTCTATCACTTGTCCTCCACAGAAGAAAATCCGCTTCATACCAAATGTCCCACTGGAAAGGAGAGCTGGTGCACCTACCAAAAGGCCGTTGCTGCAGGACGTGTTGATGAATACAAGCACAAGGACGGCTTACCCCTGGAGATATTGAAGCATATCAAGCCTGTTTACGAACGGCTGACAGATGAAAAAATGCTTGCCAAGTGTTTACACGTTATGACACAGAACGCGAATGAGAGCTTCCATGGGACCATTTGGAAGCGATGCCCTAAAACCAAGTTTGCTGGCATCCATGTATTGAAGTTGTCAACCTCCGATGCGGTAATCCACCTCAATTCTGGAAATAAAGTTGAACTGGAAGTCATGAAGCGCCTGGGCATCACCCCTGGATATTTCATGGTGGAAGGCATTGCCAAGCGAGACAAAACCAGAATATCGGAATGTGCTCGTCATTCAACTCCTGCAAGAAAATTAAGGCGCAAACATATCCGAGGGGTCAAGAAGAGCAACTCTGACAAGATTTGCAAAGAAGAAGGTCCAACTTATGGAGCTGGAGATTTTCCGTCCTTCTATGTGCCCCCCATAGAGGAGGTGCCCTCTGAAAAATAGGTAAATTCAACATTTGAACAAACCCATCATTTTCCCCATCCTTTATTTACGTTTGTTGGCTATTTTTAAACAAACATGTAAACAATTTTTGAAGGGTCGATTCTTATTATAGGATCGACCCATACAATACCAATATGAGAACCCACTACACTACACGCACACTTAAGCCAACAAACCCTCCTTTGTGCTGTTCAATAATTTTCTGTCGTTTTATTAACATTAAATAAGCAAATTACAATAATTTTTATGTATGGACTGATGGTTAACATCAAGTTTTGTAACAATAATGCATCAGCACTTTTAGTCAGGTCGCCAGGGGGGGGAACCCTGCACTGAGGTGTTAAGTTTTTTTTATTGATGATTCTTATAGATTCGAGGGTGTAGATTACGAATCTGGAAGGTACTTTTTTGGTACCCTTGAGCATTTTTAGTTATTCAAGATGGCGTCTCCGCCATCTTGAATTTTATTTTTTTAATATTTGACGATCTATCCGGCAAAAGTGAACAGTTTTTTCATTAATCGATGCATTAAGTAATAAAGAATCAATATTTCCAAGAAAATTTCAAAAATAAAAAATTCAAGATGGCGGAATCCGCCATATTGGATTTTTTCACTTTTTATACATTTGATCTATATTTAAACCACAAAAATACTTATAGTTTAGGTATATTTTTATATATTTTGTTACTATAGAACAATAATTTGAAAAAAATAAAAAAATCAAGATGGCGCTATCCGCCATATTGGATTTTTTCACCTTTAATATAAGGCTATAGATTTGTCCAAAATTAAAAATTATTTTTATTTTAGTTCTATCTTTCCTTTGATTTCTATTTTAGTTTCAATGTATAGATTATAAGTTTAGAAGATACTTTTTAGCAAAAATTTAGTATTTTTTAAAATTTTAAGATGGCGTCTTCCGCCATATTGGTTTTTACTCTTCGATTCATTTCTAGCGTTCTTTTTGGCCAAAATCGATAATTCTTTCTTTTCTAGGTGTATTTTGAGATAAAGAATTACTTAAACATTTAAAACAATCGAAATTCAAGATGGCGGCTTCCGCCATCTTGGATTATTCAACCTGTAATAGTACGTGATCCATCGGCCCGAAAATTAAAATTCTTTCTTCTGTAGATGTATTTTTTAATAAAGATTGGCTTAAACTACATAAATGTGGAACACAATCGAAACATATATGAATCTATTAAATTTAAAATTGGCATTTTCCGCCTTATTGGATTTTTTACCGTTAGTATTAGGCGATCGATTGGTCCAAAAATAGAAATTATCTCTATTTTAGCTATAAAATAATACCGAAATATTAAAATATATTTATATATTATATATAATACATAAAAATTTATCTAGATTAATATTTTTAACATTGAGGTGCTGTGATAGACCACATTTATTCCTTAAAAGAATTGTTTTAATCTGCAAAGGATTAAAAAAAAAAGAATAATCATATAAATGTAAGGATAAAAAAAAATACGGCAGTATGAAATATAAAAAAAGATTTATAGATACTATACAATAAATGGGAAATACAATAAATTTAAAATAAGGATATAAAATTCAGGCATACAATTTCAATATGACTTACAAATTCGAAAAGTATTTAAAAAATAATGGCATAAAATTTAAGCATACAATATTTGTGTTAAGCACTTATTTAAAATATATATAAATCTATTTATTGAAGCAGATTATAGTTTAATGAGGGCTTTGACTCGGTAGAAATTTAGAGTCTTCAAAATAAAAATTAAATTTATACCACGTCAATAAGCAAATTGTCCTCATCTTCTTTCAATTGGTTGTTGATGTTGAGACACCCATTTTGCACGCAAACGCAAAATACTGTGCAAGGTAGGCCACTGTTCACACAACCACATCGTTTGGTGCGACATGGGGTTTCACTGTCACATGAGCACTTAATCAGTTTCAGGATTTCTGGTGGAGCTAGTGCAACATTTCCAGGCACACCAATAGGCAAAAGTTGTCCAGAAGTGCAGTTTTTGTAAAACCCAAATTGTCCAGGATCTAATTTTGGAGGGACGGACAAAGCATTTTTCCATATGATTGTTTGAAGGTGGGTACGTTTCACATTTTGGAGAAAAGCTTCGTCGGTTGGTGGTAGTGAACAGAGTTTTGGTGGTTTCTCAGTGTTTGTTAGACACTTGTATTTAAATTGAAAGAAACATTGCTGTATCTCCATATTAATATTTAAAAAAACAACAGAGCTTAACTAATTAAAATCATACCTCGATCTGAAGTAATGTTCCAGTAAAGTGAGGATGTCTCGATTCTAAGCATTAAAGAAAAAGAAGGTGTATCATTTCTTTCTCTCCCATTTAAGTCCCACCCTGCAATTTTCTAATAGGTTACCACTTCTTGTGTTTGGATACTGTGTTTCTTGCCGAATTTCCTGAATGTTTATTGACCTTTGATCCCATATTCTTGAAATGCTGCCGCTCAACAAGATCTCAGAAAGTCCAAGCCATTACGTGGATTTATGGGTTCGGGGGAAAACTTCTTTACCCCCCTAATTGTGAGGGTGAGGGGTACTTAAGGATGCATGCGTAAGCAACCTTGTGGTTCGTTGTGTAATAGTAATCTTGTTAGAAAAGAGGAAGTATTTTATAAGAGAAAGGTTAATTTTTTTTCATAAATTTGAATTGGTGAATAGCAAAATATTTAAATTGCTAAGTCCAATATGGCAAAAAAAACCCGTCAAAATAAGTTTTGTTTTCGTAAAAGTGCATTATTAAAAAATATTTTTAGGCAAAATATACAAGTGAAATAGAAATAATTTTTAATTTCGGCCAACACATCGCCTAATACTAACAGTAAAAAGTTAAATTAGGCGAAAGACGCCATTTTGAATTATAATAAATCCAAAATTGTTCTATTGTATTCCACGTTTATGTAGTTTAAGTCATTCTTTATCAAAAAATACATCTACATTAGAAAGAATTTTAAATTTCGGGCCGATGGATCACGTTCTATTACAGGTTGAATAATCCAAGATGGCGGAAGCCGCCATCTTGAATTTCGATTGTTTTAAATGTTTAAGTAATTCTTTATCTCAAAATACACCTAGAAAAGAAAGAATTATCAATTTTGGCCAAAAAGAACGCTAGAAATGAATCGAAGAGTAAAAACCAATATGGCGGAAGACGCCATCTTAAAATTTTAAAAAATACTAAATTTTTGCTAAAAAGTATCTTCTAAACTTATTATCTATACATTGAAACTAAAATAGAAATCAAAGGAAAGATAGAACTGAAATAAAAATAATTTTTAAATTTGGACAAATCTATAGCCTTATATTGAAGGTGAAAAAATCTAATATGGCGGATAACGCCATCTTGATTTTTTTATTTTTTTCAAATTATTGTTCTATAGTAACAAAATATATAAAAATATACCTAAACTATAAGTATTTTTGTGGTTTAAATATAGATCAAATGTATAAAAAGTGAAAAAATCCAATATGGCGGATTCCGCCATCTTGAATTTTTTATTTTTGAAATTTTCTTGGAAATATTGATTCTTTATTACTTAATGCATCGATTAATGAAAAAACTGTTCACTTTTGCCGGATAGATCGTCAAATATTAAAAAAATAAAATTCAAGATGGCGGAGACGCCATCTTGAATAACTAAAAATGCTCAAGGGTACCAAAAAAGTACCTTCCAGATTCGTAATCTACACCCTCGAATCTATAAGAATCATCAATGAAAAAAACTTAACATCTCAGTGCAAGGTTCGGCCGAAAATCGGGGTTTGGCGACCTGACTATTTTGAAATGAAAAACTTCCTAAAAAAATATGTGTTGAAAACTTTGAGCTCATTTTCTGAAGAAAGTTTTTTTCTGCAATTCCACTTCACTTAAACAGTGATATCTCAAGTTCTATTTAAAATTTTTTAAATTGGTTTTCAACTTTGCAATCAGAAATGTTTGGAGCATGTTTTGTACCTCAAACTTTTGTTTGTGTTTGTAAATAAATTTGTTAGAAGCTTTAAACTATAAAAAAGTGGGTTGAAAATTTGTTTTTTTTTAAGTGTTCTAGGATAAAAATTCATATAATATGTTCTATTGAAACAAAGAACTTGATTGAGGTACAAAACATTAAAAAAGGTTTAATAAACATATTCCAAAAAGAATTAGCTCTATAAGTATAATAGAATTTGCATAATTTCAAATCAAAAATTAGGTTAATTAGCATACTAATTGCTAATTAAGTAATTAATTAATCGAGTTTTGTAAAAATTTGCAACATAAAACACTAAGTCTATGGGTACCTTATTTATGGTATAAATTTTAATTTTTTTCATAAGAAAATAAAAAAAAAGTTGTAAAAGGTATACGTATACCTTAAGAGTGTAAAGTTTCTCTGCTTAAAAACTACTAGCAAGGAAAAACAACTTCTACAGGCACCATAAGAAAACGTTAAGAGTGTAAAGTTTCTCTGCTTAAAAACTACTATCAAGGAAAAACAACTTCTACAGGCCCCATAAGAAAACGTTAAGAGTGTAAAGTTTATCTGCTTAAAAACTACTAGCAAAGAAAAACAACTTCTACAGGCACCATAAGAAAACTTTAAGAGTGCAAAGTTTCTCTGCTTAAAAACTACTATCAAGGAAAAACAACTTCTACAGGCACCATAAGGAAACGTTAAGAGTGTAAAGTTTCTCTGCTTAAAAACTACTAGCAAGGAAAAACAACTTCTACAGGCACCATAAGAAAACGTTAAGAGTGCAAAGTTTATCTGCTTAAACACTACTAGCAAGGAAAAACAACTTCTACAGGCACCATTAGAAAACTTTAAAAGTGCAAAGTTTCTCTGCTTTAAAACTACTATCAAGAAAAAACAACTTCTACAGGCACCATAAGGAAACGTTAAGAGTGTAAAGTTTCTCTGCTTAAAAACTACTAGCAAGGAAAAACAACTTCTACAATCACCATAAGAAAACGTTAAGAGTGCAAAGTTTCTCTGCTTAAACACTACTAGAAAGAAAAAACAACTTCTACAGGCCCATTAGGAAACATTAAGAGTGCAAGGTTTATCTGCATTAAGGTGCAAGGTTAAAGTACAAGAAGTTTTCTGTGCCAATACATAATATCAAGGAAAAAAAACTTTTACAGGCACCATTTAAGAAACTTGAGAAATACAAATTTTATCTTTTCCCACTAAGCACTGCTGTTGCTTGTTTAAGACATTTTGTAAAAAAAATATTTTAACTTATTATATTTTAGATTTCCTGCTAAACAATGTTTTTTGTAAAGTTTCTTTGCTCAAGAAAAACTTCTGCAAGCGCCACTTAGGAAAACGTTAAGGAGAATAATCACAAATATTTATCTGCCTACTAAGTACTAGCAAGTAGAAACAACTTCTACGTGCACCATAAAGGAACACGTTAAGAAATGCAAAGTTTTATCTGCATAAAAACTAGTAGGAAGGAAAAACAACTTCTACAGGGACCTTATCAGAAAAAAAGTTATAAAGGGCCAAGCTTGGTCTGCTTACTAAGTACTAGCAAGGAAAAACAACTTCTACAGGAACCATATAAAAAAATGTTAAAAAGTCCAAAGCTTTGAATGCTTACTAGGTACCAGCAAGTAGAAACAACTTCTACATGCAGAAAAACGTTAAGAAATGCAAAGTTTTCTCTGCCTATAAAGTACTAGCAAGGAAAAACAACTTCTATAAGGACTATATAAAAAAATGTTAAAAAGTCCGAAGCTTTGAATGCTTGCTAAGTACCAGCAAAACTTCTACATGCAGAAAAACGTTGAGAAATGCAAATTTTTCTCTGCCTATAAAGTACTGGCAAGGAAAAACAACTTCTACAGGAACCATATAAAAAATGTTAAAAAGTCCAAAGCTTTGAATGCTTACTAAGTACCAGCAAGTAGAAACATCTTCTACATGCAGAAAAACGTTGAGAAATGCAAAGTTTTATCTGCCTATAAAGTACTAGCAAGGAAAAACAACTTCTACAGGAACCATATAAAAAATGTTAAAAAGTCCAAAGCTTTGAATGCTTGCTAAGTACCAGCAAAACTTCTACATGCAGAAAAACGTTGAGAAATGCAAAGTTTTATCTGCCTATAAAGTACTAGCAAGGAAAAACAACTTCTACAGGAACCATATAAAAAATGTTAAAAAGTCCAAATCTTTGAATGCTTACTAAGTACCAGCAAGTAGAAACATCTTCTACATGCAGAAAAACGTTAAGAAAGGCAAAGTTTTCTCTGCCTATAAAGTACTAGCAAGGAAAAACAACTTCTACAGGAACCATATAAAAAATGTTAAAAAGTCCAAAGCTTTGAATGCTTACTAAGTACCAGCAAGTAGAAACATCTTCTACATGCAGAAAAACGTTGAGAAATGCAAAGTTTTATCTGCCTATAAAGTACTAGCAAGGAAAAACAACTTCTACAGGAACCATATAAAAAATGTTAAAAAGTCCAAAGCTTTGAATGCTTACTAAGTACCAGCAAGTAGAAACATCTTCTACATGCAGAAAAACGTTAAGAAAGGCAAAGTTTTATCTGCCTATAAAGTACTAGCAAGGATAAACAACTTCTACAAGGACTATATCAAAAAATATTAAGAACTGCTTATTTTTCTCTGCTTTCTTAAGCATTATCAAGGAAAAACAAGTTTCAAAAGTACAATGAACGACAATGTTAACAAGTTAGAATGCCTTTTTTCTGCGTACTAAATACTTAAAACGAGAAGCAACTTATACAGACAACATTTATTTCAAATTCCGTGAGATGGTATGCACACAAAAAAATATATGTTTAAAAATTTCTTAATCCACGGAATAATTTTTTAAAAAAAGTTTGTATCAGATATAAAGGAAGCATAAACTATGTTATTTTCGATAAACTCTTAATAATATGACAATATTTAGAATGTATTAACATTTTATGCAAGGTATTGTTCAGCTAAAAGAAATTAAAATTGAAATTTTATGTTAAGAAAGACTTACCAATAAATATTTCAATCACATTTTTCTTAATATTATATGAAAAAGACAATTTAAAAAATGTATGTTCTTTTCTGTACAATAAACCATTAGAATATCCTAATCAATGACCAGATAATATTGAAACCTTTTGAATTTTACAAACAAGTACTTTTAACGAAAAGATTTAACATTTAATGCATTTCAAAGTTAAAACTCTCTTAAGGAAATTTCTATTCAGCTTTCAAATTGAATACTTAACTTTTGCTCTAGTTTAAATTTTCAAAAGACCTGCATTCGCAAAGTTTACTTAGTTGCAAGACATTTTCGTGTGTGTGCGCTTAGCTTTACTTTAAAACAAAGAAACTTTTTAATTAAAAGGAGCTGCATTTGAAGCTTAAAGAAAAGAATAGACTTAAAAGTAGTAAGAAGTAAGCGCCAAATCTCTTTGCATAAAGTAGACTTTTCAAAGTTAAAAAGATTGTTTAAGTTACTGTGTTACAAATATTTTACAAATAAAAGGACTTACATGTAAAACAAGTAATAAAAATATAAATAAAAAGATTTGTATTATCGTAAATTATTTATATTATGTGTTTATACTTTGTTAATTTGATGATTTCTTCAATGTCATTTATTAAATTTTATGGTGATATTTTTTATCAAATTATTTATACTTTTTGTAATTAATTGTTAAAGAGTTATAATTTTTATATTTTTAAAGAGTTTCTTTCTGAAACATAAATAAATGAGATTATTATAAAATGTAAGTTTTAATTATGTCTCTGAAAAAAATCTTTCAAATATTATACCAAAAAAAATGCTTCATAACCTTTTTTTTTTTAATAAAACTAGTTTCATATAAAACAAATTTAATGTAATAAAATAGCGTAAAAAATAGTGTTAAATAAGCAATTTGTCGGTGTTCAAGCTTATTTAGCAGTAAATTAGCTACTTGTTGCTGTTACTTGTAACTGTAAAAACTTAACAAGTGGTAATTAATTAGGACCTTCTTATTTTTTTAATGAGTAAACATTTGAACCTGGGAAAACTTGTGTTTATTTCTAAAAACTAGTAAATATAGAAGTAAAATACTGTTTTTTTTTGTTTTTTTTAGCAGAATATTTCATCAAAAAAATTATCGATTTTCCCAGCAAGTAAACAAGAAATAACTGATGACAAAAAGTGCATAATTTTTCTGTTATTTTATTTCCCAAACTATTCGTATTACTCTATTTCACTTTATTATAATTTTCTGCTCACGTACAGTGCCATACATTTGAATCGAAAGCTATTTAAAAATATGAAACATTGAAAAATGATGTCTTATTTAAAAAAAAAAACAATATTATACACGTTTTATGCATTCTAAAAATTCGTAAATATATAGATAAAATAATTTTTAACAATATTATCAATATATTTTCTTCAAAAAATGTATCGAATTCCTCTTTGTAAGTAAACAAGAAATTATTAAAGACAATATATAAGGACAGAATAATGTTTTTGATATGGTTAAACAGAGAATAAATAATTAAAAAAAAAAGAAAAAATTATTGTTTGAAAAATAAACTAAATATGTATTTCAAAAATATGGGATCTATAAAAAATAACGTAAACCATTAAATAACCTAAGATATCCAAAATAAAATTAGTTAAAATATTAAGTTTTTATTTGGAGGGCTCAGAATAAAAATGAACAAAGTCAACAAAAATATTCTTTGTGCTACAAAGGTGTAAAGTTAAGGCATTCTGAAGGTGTAAAGTTTTGGAGGGCCAAAAAACGGTTTGAAGATTTAAAAAAAGGTTTTTCTAAAAATGATTGGGTTGCTGATGAGTATATGAAAATAATATGCGAGCAAAAAGAGAATGGGATCATTGAAGAATGTGGGAGAAGCGAAGAGGGATATTTTATGCCACACAGAGCAGTCGTTCGCGAAGATAAAGATACGACTAAAGTAAGAATAGTGTATAATTGTGGTGTCAGAAGTGGGATATTTTATGCCACACAGAGCAGTCGTTCGCGAAGATAAAGATACGACTAAAGTAAGAATAGTGTATAATTGTAGTTCAAAAACCAAACTGTATTGGTGCAGTTTGTTTCCTTTGAGTACTCATTATGAATCAAAAATGAATAGTGCCTGAAGCCGTTGTATGCTGTAAAAGAGTTCTTAAAAACTACTGGAATAAAAGTAACTCTCAAGATTAAAATCAACACATCTTTTTTATCAACACAACACCACACTGCTACAATCAGGTATCACAGAGACTTGTGTTCCATGGTGCGCAGGCCCAGCTCCAACGACAGTTAAGGTTACAACATCCTGGGGCCCTATGACCATGTCATCACAAGTAGATATAGCACAGAGATAAATATAAATACTAATAAAAGATGATCACACAATTAAAACATGCTAAAAAATTACTGAATTAATACACTGTTAAACTGTGATACAATATAAATTTACTTAGTTTCAATTGGCAGTTTAACTAATTTGTGAATAGGTCTCTTCAGCTCTACCGTAGCTGTTTTTAAAGTTACAGTTCTTACATGGCCGTCTTGACCCTTCATAACACTAATTACTCTGGCTAGTTTCCATTTAAATGGGGGTAAGTTATCGTCTTTTATGAGTACAACATTGTTAACAGCTAAATTGTCCTCAGGAACTCTCCACTTGTTTCGCACCTGCAATTGAGTTAAGTAGTCCTTGGACCAAGATTTCCAAAACGACTGGGAAATCTGGGAAATCAATTGTAGACGTTTCTGTAAAGACAAGTTCTTACCCAAGAGATCGGGCTCAGGTAGACCCTTCAGTTCAGCTCCGATCAAAAAGTGTCCTGGAGTTATTGCAGTCAAGTCATTTGGATCCTCTGAAGCAGCAACCAATTTACGAGAGTTCAACACGGCCTCGATTTGTGTCAAACATGTGATGAATTCTTCTTGGGACAGGATCTGTGCTCCAATGACTCGCCTCATATGATGCTTCATCGACTTGACGGCGGCCTCCCAGAGACCTCCAAAATGGGGTGCCGAAGGGACATTCAAATTCCATCTGACCCCTTCGTCTTCCAGGAACTTCCCCATTGATCTTGAAGACCACGCATCCAGGCAGTTCTTAGACCCAACAAAGTTGGTTCCACAGTCACTGTAGATGTCACTAGGCTTGCCTCTACGTGCCACGAAACGTTTCAGAGCTGCAATGCACATGTCGGCACTAAGATCACTTACAAGCTCTAAGTGCACTGCTTTTGTTATGAAGCACACGAACACACAGACGTACATTTTCAGTGCTCTCACTCCTCGGTCACGTCGTGGAGTGACGAGAAATGGCCCAGCAAAGTCGACACCACATCTCAAAACGTTCTGCCTGGATTCACTCGGGATGCTGGCAAATCACCCATAATTTGCTTCGATGTCTCGGCGCGGTATCGTGCACAGGTAACACAGCCTTTCACTATTTTCCGAATAGCTGATTTCGCACTAACAATCCAGTATCTCTGCTTCATCGCTGCATTGATGAGCTGTACACCACCATGGAAGTATTTCAGATGGTATTGTCTTATGAGAAGTTTAGTGACTGGGTGACTCTTCGGCAAAATTAGTTGGTGCTTCGTAGACTCCAGAAGGTGAGAATGTTGAAGACGACCTCCGACACGAAGTAACCCACTGCCATCCAATATAGGATTAAGGGCTATCAAGGCACTTCCTTTCACAACCTCTCTCTTCTCAAGAGAAGCTATTTCTTTTGAAAATTCGGTCTGCTGGACAACCTTGATAATCACGTCATGGGCTTTCTTTCGTTCTGAAGCCTCCAAGTACGGAGCAACACGTCTTTCACCCCTAGTGTTGTTGACAAAACGAAAACACCAGGCAACCACTCTCTCCAATCTAGCCCATTCCGAAACACCATTCCAAATTCTCTCTACCAACTCAATATTAACCACCAAGCTAGTAACTGGAATCACTCTCTCTTCCTTCAAAACATCATCACAGTCACCTTTCACTGACTCCTTAATAAACTGTTCTGGCCAACTGTCACCACTCTCTCGTAGCCAACCTGGTCCCAACCACCACTTCCTATTGGATACCAAGCTCTCAGCCGAAACACCTCTTGTCAACAAATCAGCCGGGTTATCTGCCGTTGGACAATAACACCAATCGCTAGGACGAGACTTACCTTGAATTTCAACAACACGGTTAGCAACAAACTGTTTCCACCTTTTAGCACAACCCTTTACCCAATATAACGCAATCATAGAATCACTCCAATACACGATTTTTGCAACTTTATTCCCAAAGACCTCCTTCACATAATTACCAACTCTGGCGCCAATCACCATGGCCATAAGTTCAAGACGTGGTAATGTTAATTGCTTTAATGGTGCAACTCTACTCTTAGACATAACAAAAGACACTCGATAATTGCCAACAGTGTAACAATATCTCAAGTATACAACTGCACCATATGCACTAAGTGAAGAATCGCAAAACACGTGCACTTCCACTTCATTATTGCTGCAATCAACAAAACAATATCTGGGGACAGAGATGTTACCGACCTCATGAATCTCTCTACACCAAGTTACCCATTTTTCACTCAAATCCTCCGGCAACTCTTCATCCCAGTCGCATCCTCTCTCCCATATTTCCTGCAACAACAACTTAATGCGTACAATATACGGGGATACCATACCAATTGGGTCAAAAATCCGTGCCGCTGTTTGTAAAACACACCGCTTATTGTTCTTTAAAGTTTTCCAAGACTCCACCAAACCCTTAATCTCCAATGACAATTCGTCTCCTTCAGGATTCCAATTTACACCCAATACCTTTAATTCCCGATTATTTATTTCCTTTTCATCACAGAGTTTATTCTCTACCCACATTTTCTCTAAATCTCTATTGTTAGATCTCAATTTCCTTAAATTAAACCCACCTTGCTTTAATATTTCAACAGCTTCAGCTGACAACTGAAATGCCTCTTTTACATCATCCGTTCCAAAATATAAATCGTCAACATAGAGAAACGAATTCAACATTTCAAAACATTTTGGGTTACTTTCTTGAAATTTACGAATGTGATATTTTATTGTTGCACTCAGGACAAAAGGACTGCATCTACAACCAAAAGGTAACCTTGTCATTTGCATGATGTTATGTTTCTCACCAGGAATATCCGAATACCAAAGAAATTTCAAAAATTTTCTATCTCTTTCGGAAATTCCTATCATTAAAAAAGCCTTTTCCAAATCTCCATTAAATGCGATTTTATTTTTACGAAATTGCAAAATAACATCAAGAATATTTGGGTTTAAGTTTGGGCCGATTTCCAAGCAATCATTAAGAGAAAAACTATTTTTGGTTTTTGAACTACAATTATACACTATTCTTACTTTAGTCGTATCTTTATCTTCGCGAACGACTGCTCTGTGTGGCATAAAATATCCCTCTTCGCTTCTCCCACATTCTTCAATGATCCCATTCTCTTTTTGCTCGCATATTATTTTCATATACTCATCAGCAACCCAATCATTTTTAGAAAAACCTTTTTTTAAATCTTCAAACCGTTTTTTGGCTAAGGTATAATTATTCCCCAATCCCGTGCAATCACTTTTCCACAGCAAATCAGTCACATATCGCCCGTTAATGAATTTTAAATTTTCCTCAAACTGATCTATTAAACTTTTATCAACAGAATTTAAATTTTTTCCATCAGTAATTCCTAAGGACTCAATTTCCCACAAAATTTCAATGTCTGTAGCCGCTGCACAAAAATGGGCTGACACAGAATTTCTAGCTATGGACTTACCTTGGTTACCTTGTAACGCATAACCAAATAGAGTTGGCACACAAGTAATAGTTTTGCCGATTTTCTCAAAGGAAGAACCTTCAATAATCTGCCAAAATGAATCTGCACCGATTAATATCTCAATGTCCATATCAGTCTCGCAGCAATCAGCTAAAGGCAGACCTCGAGACTGCACAGTAGTTTGGACCTCCAAATTTGGTACTGAAATAGGTGCCGCAGTTATTATTTCAGACACTAACACTTCAATTTTGACCAATTGATTGGGATTATACCTATTAGTTAAGTTTAGTTCAGAGACCTCATACGTTTTCTCATTGGGCTTTTCTGATCCAAACGAAAAAACAGATAACCTTTCCTGCCTAATAGGTTTTAAGTTTAAACAGCTAGCAAGAGTTTTTGTGCACCAGTTTCGCTCCGAACCGTTATCAAGTAAGACCCTAGTTAATTTATTCATTTTGCTACCAACTGCACTCGCGTACGCACTTGCTGTAAGCAACAATGCTGACGGCACATTTGACTTTGAAGCAGAAGCATTACACTGCGTAGTTTCAGGATTATGATTTTTTGTTTCTTTGTTCTCTTTAGGGAAATGAATCATCTTATTATGCGGTTTACCACAAAAACAATTCCTTAACTTACACCTTTTTGCATTACAATCGATATTAAAACACTTAAAACAAAGATTATATTTCTTTAAAATTTCAACCCGCTCATAAACGGACAAGTTTTTAAATTCAGGACAGTGATACAGCATGTGACTTTCGTTATTTTTACAAAGTATACATTGCGGAGTTTTAACATTAGACGCATACACATTTGAGGCTTTAGGTTTGTAGGTACTGTTATATTTACTGTTTCTATGAGTGTCTATATTTTCTCTGTTAAATGAACCCTTATAGACACCAGGGAATGATTTAGCAACGTTTGAATTTTGCTTGTTCCCTTTAGAAGATAAATAAATATCGATTTCTCTACCCAACCCTTGAGGGTTAAACCATGCTTCCCCCTGCTTTACGGCAATATGTGTTTTTAAATCTTTATCAAGCTCACTGAAGATTTTGTCCGCAACGATTAACTCGCACAATGTTTTGAAATCACTGACCTTCCTTAACTGACAATAGTACTCAAAATTAGCGCTCAACCTCGAAGCGAACTGAACATAATTTTCGCTATAGGTTTTTTGGGCACCATTAAAACTATCCAAACACTCCTGAGGTGTGGGTTGAAACTCTTTTAAAATAATTGATTTAATACTATCATAATTATTTATGTCCTCCTCTTTCACATAAACCATTAAATTGTTTACTTTTTCCCCCAATATATTTAACAAAATTTCCGCTTTCAAATCTTCCGGCACTTTTTTAGTTCTAAAAGATTTCTCAATTGAATTAAAGAACAAACAAAACGATTCTTGTTTAGTTGGTACTGGAATTGTCAATGTTCTCACACTTTTAATTAAATTCTCTAAATTAACAGATACATCATGTTCCACATTAGACATTTTACAATTAGCCAATTCTAATTCGGCTTCTATACGTTTTAATTTTAATTTCTCTAGCTCCATAGGGTCCTGGGGTCTCTCCTGAAAAATATTGGTTGCCATAATTTCAACGAAATCTGGATCATTTTTAAAAATATTAGAACCTTCGATCAACTTCTTTAAATCAATCACTCTCGCACCCGCCACACAATCCAATCCAAGCTCATCCGCGAGGGATTTTAACTCCTCCTTTCTTAATTTTCTGTAACAGTTCATAATAACACTTAAAGGAAATAAACCACACCAATACAAAGGGAACTAACTCAACTTACCACAGCATCCGGAAGACAAAAGAAACCAATTCAACTTACCACACAGGTAAATCACACAGCACAGGTAAACCACACCAGTAAATGCACCACACCAGTAAAACTGCACCACACAAGTAAAATGCACAACACAAGTAAAAAGAACCACACAAGAAAAATGCACCGCACATGTAAAACTCGGAACAGCAGCAGAATAAACACCTTATTATAAAATAAAACCACCTCCACGTTTACAACGACTCCAGTCAACGCCCACAAAGCACAGCTCGAAAAATATTCACAACTCCATGATTCGATTAAAAAACACTTCTGACACCAAAAATGAATAGTGCCTGAAGCCGTTGTATGCTGTAAAAGAGTTCTTAAAAACTACTGGAATAAAAGTAACTCTCAAGATTAAAATCAACACATCTTTTTTATCAACACAACACCACACTGCTACAATCAGGTATCACAGAGACTTGTGTTCCATGGTGCGCAGGCCCAGCTCCAACGACAGTTAAGGTTACAACAGACAATATATAAGGACAGAATAATGTTTTTGATATGGTTAAACAGAGAATAAATAATTAAAAAAAAAAGAAAAAATTATTGTTTGAAAAATAAACTAAATATGTATTTCAAAAATATGGGATCTATAAAAAATAACGTAAACCATTAAATAACCTAAGATATCCAAAATAAAATTAGTTAAAATATTAAGTTTTTATTTGGAGGGCTCAGAATAAAAATGAACAAAGTCAACAAAAATATTCTTTGTGCTACAAAGGTGTAAAGTTAAGGCATTCTGAAAAAATTATCTGGTAAACATTAAAAAAATTTGCTGTCTAGTGGTTATTATCTGAAATAGGATTTTTTCATTGCTGCTCTAAAATTCTACATAGTTAGTAGAGCTGGATCATTGAGCTAGAGGTAAAACTGGAGTGATGTATCAGCGAGCCGAAACCTAAGCGACCTACTCACACCCTTTGCCCGGTTCTCTGGACTATTTATGCTACTCCCTCCAGCTCATTGGTCGGCCTGCCCGGTTCGCTTCGTCTAGAGTGATATTTTCCTCCGCGTTTCGTTTTCGAAACGGCTCGTTTTCCTCCCTGTTAAGTGGATCGCACACCTCACTCAACTTTAAAATTCTAAAATTTTTACTATTACCTTAATCTTTTCCAAATTTGGCAAAGTGATTTCAAATATAATGAACAATGCATTTTGGGGCATTTTTTTTATTTAAATATAATTGATTTATTTTAAACGGTGTTTTTGAACTAAAAAAAGGGGTTTACGCCAACACTTCTAGCATAAAAAGTTTTACATTAATTTACCTGAAATTTTAAGATGCTATTTCAATATATATCTGTGATATGAACCTCTAACATCTGGTGTAAGTATGCAAGTTTTTTTTAAAAAAATATCCAAGTGTAAGTTAATCGAAAAAATTCATTTTTTGTGGTTAATTTATAACATTTTTCTTGTAATTTGTATGTAACTCTAGAGGGTCATTGCATGTATCAGTTCAAAACGAAGAATTTAACACTTAATAAATGTTCATAGGATGAAAATTCAATGTGGTAGACTTGTTGGCGTAAACCTCTTTTTTAGTAGAAAAACACCGTTTAAAATAAATAAATTATATTTAAATAAAAACAAAAACCTAAGTAGTATTATTCATTATATTTGAAATCACTATGATAAATTTGGAAAAGAATAAAGCAATAGTAAAAATTTTAGAATTTTTGGGAAATTTTGGGTATTCGCCTACCTTAACTTTAAAATTAGGAAAAAGGTGAAATTTGTATTTAGCAATCTGTTCGTTTGACCAAAATCTAAAATTTTCAAATATTTAACTTAGTATGTTCTTCCACTAAGCCCTTTAATTACTGTGCCATCAGGAAAATAACAAAAACGTGGACTTGGTTTACTTGTATTCTAAACCTTCCATATATTGTTTGACATCTAAAACTGTCACATCAATGAACATTAATCATTCCAGAACTACGGAACATTTCACCATCCATCATCAAGCCATCAAATGAAAACTAACTCCTAACTAATCGAAACAATTTCACATCTGTCCAAACATGATAAATGAGGAATTAACGTAACACACGATTTTTAGGAAAAAAATAATAATTATTATTAAATTTGTGAATAATCCGAATGTCTCTTAACCTCTTGAGACCCGAGCAAAATCCTACACGCATATTCTTTTATAATCTAAACATATTTTTCATACAAATATATATTCTAACATGTATATTTTGCAAAGTAATTTTGAAAAAAAAAACTGTTTAATAGCTACTTAGGGACATGATTTAAATTCTAAAAACACACATTTTTGTGCTATAGTTGCAACAAAAAAAAAAGCTGTATCACCTATTTATAGTTAATATATTACTTTAACATAGCTTTTAGTGCAAAATGCCTTGAAATTTAACTACTAAATTAATTTTATGAAAAGTTTGGAAAAATTAAAAATATTTTTTAAGAACTCTAATTGACTGTGGTTCTAAAATATAACGCCCGTCGCCAATAGCCCTCGTGTAGCTCTAGTGCGACGATAATTCAAAAACTAACCTAACCTAAGAACTCTAATATCGTATTGATCTCTGTTCAAGATCCTCACAGAACTAACTACACGAGTTTCGCGACCCACCAATAAACTATCAGGACCGAAATCAGATTCACTCCTAACTACTCAAACCGATTTCACATCCGTCCAACATTCGTTTGATACATCACCTTTTCGTTTTACACGAACCAAACTAATAACCAATTTATGTGCTTAGTATAGCATCACGGAACTACCAAATGTTATTTATGTAATATGAAACAATGTCACAATAAGAACGTCAATTACATCTGTCTCAATTTTGTTCAAACCAAATTATGATCCTCACAGTTGTAAAATCATTTAACATCAATTATTCTACAAATAACTACGCGAGTTTCACGACCCATCAGCAAACTATCAGGACTGAATTCAGTCCCACACCTAACTACTCAAACCGATTTTACATCTGTCCAACAATCATTTGATGCATCAACATTGTGTTTTACACAAAATAAAGTAATAACCAATTAGTGTGCTTATTATATCATCACGAAACTACAAATTATATATACAATAATATAAAATAAAACAATGTCGCAATAGCAACACAAATTACATCTGCCTCAATTTTGTTCAAACTAAATTACGAATCTCACAGTTGTCAAATCATTTAACATAAATTATTCCACAACTAACCTACACGAGTTTCACGACCCATCAACAAACTATCAGGACCGAATTCAGTCCCACTCCTAACTACTCAAACCGATTTCACATCTGTCCACACACGAGTTATGAATAATGCATCACGTTTCCGACAGCGCAACGTCAAAAAGCATGCCCGTTGGATGGTCGTTGGATGTTTCATGCGCTGATGGTCAAGCAGCAAAAACGGAAAGGAAATATGAAAGGAAAATGTCGATTTGGAAGAATAGTTTAGTATGTTTTCTGTTTGGTTATTCCAACTTGAATGTAGAGTATTTGGGTTGATTTGGACACGGTTTGTTTTGAGAGAATTCTTCATTTTTTAAAAATATGATAGATGGAATCAAATATTTAAAAAAAAAACTTTTGAAAGTAGGTAATTTTGTGCTATTATGTTACTTCGAAACAAAATGTCGCTTTTTTGGTTTACGAGCTTGTGGACAAGATTTGTACCCATCAACAAATCAACAAGTTCGAAATTTGGGCCCAACCCTAACTATTCAAATAACAACCCTAACTATTAAAAATAAATTACATGAGCTCATATATAGACCCTTGAAAGAACATATTTTACAAAATAAAGTATAAGATTTCATAAAAAGACATTTCAGAACACGTTCTATAACAACAAAAAATGACTTGTTATTGTAAAATAATAACACCATGGATGATTGTCTTGATTCTCATTTGAGTTGGCGTTTCTCATTTTATAAATTCATTAAAGGGCTCAAATATTAAGTCAACATTTTCCAATCTCGCATATAGCAGGGTATTACGAAGGTGCGAAAGGACCAAGCCAACTCCTTTCATAAGGCCAGAGAAGCTCTATGTGACATCGCGCTATCATCCCGGTTCATATTGTTAGCTTCTACGAAAGAAATGAACGGAACCTGAAAAGTATAGTCAGCCATGCGCCAATACGTCGTCGGGAAAAGCTGAATATCTTACCCAAACGGATAGTGTGACGTTACGTAGGTCTTATTTGGCCTTAAAGTTAGTAAAGGACTGACTCTACCAACAGGCTTCTAAAATCTTTAGCATGGAGCAGCACCTGAATTATATAAGACATTTAAGGCCATGGTCTAGGGTCCCTAAATTATAGTTTTTTTTTATATGTTATGCTAAATGCTGTAGATCCTCAAAATTTCATACAATTTTAAAAGTTTCTATGACCCAACTTTTGATTTAGCTTGACTTTAAATCAGACAATAACATGATTGGTTTGACCGTTGTTATGTGGAAGCCTATAAAATGGTAGCAAAGAAATTATAAATCAGTCAAAAAGCAGCAGATTTTTCCTTAAAAAGACATCCAAAATGTGTTGCTAGTATACTCTAAATTTTCAGTCAGACCCTGTCAAAAAGTATTAATGATAACATGTGTTACATGTCTGCAAAATTTAATGCTCATTCAAAAAGCATAGAAAGTCATTTTTATTAGAATAAAATTACCATTGCCATTCGCAACAATCACTCGAGAAACTTTAATTTTATTAGGCAATAAATTAAAATAAATTTATTTTTGCGACATTGATTTGTTTGAAATGATATCAAATATATTTCACCAAGAGATTCGTTGTATGTTGATATGAAATATTTTGATTATATTTAAAAGAAAGGATATTACGTATTTTTTCTTTGAAATACAAATTAATTTTTTGAAAAGATAAGTAATAATTATTGAATTTTGCAAATAAACTATATCAAACCAGCCAAATTTAGTATGTGTACATGTTTAATATAGAATTAATGCTGTTATTAGCTCCTTCTTACCTGTTAAATACGGCTGTTGTGTGGAAGCGGATTAAGTGACGAATTTTGTTACAAATCTACTTGTTTATTCGGCTAAGCCGACAATCCTAACCAGACGAATAGCGTGACTTTAGGTATAGCTTTTTTGGTTTCAAAGTTGAGTAGGCCTTGTCTCTGCCAACAGCCCTCTAAAATCTTTGCAAGTAGCCTTTTCGGATAACTTGTGTCACTACAGGATGTCTTCTGTTACTAACGGATAACTTTTGTTATACCAAAACCGACCTTAAGTTTGCAGCAGAGAAATGTACTAGGCGGAGGAATTTGCGTAAACAACGCTGCTGGCGCCGAAATTTTGAATCCTCCTATTGGCTGCTCCTCTGACCCTGATATTCGAGCGCCCAGTTACGTCAAAATCAAAGGAAAAAAATAATTAAAATAACACTCTAACTGAAGGTAAACTAATAAAAATAATAAATTTATGTCTTGAAATAACAAATAAATTTGTTTATTGAATGTGAAATACCTTTTTGTATTCGATTCTCGCACTCAAAAATGAGAACTATTTACCCTTTTTCTCGTAGAACATTTGTATACTGTAAACTTAAGGTCGGTTTAGGTATACAAAGAATACAAATACCAGGTAAAGCACACCAAACAATTCCACATAAAAACATACCCTCTCAAAAAAAAAAAAAAAAAAAAAAGCTTCCATCACTCCGAAACCCAACTGCACGCAATCCATTGCTTATTATCACCCTATAAATCTGGTCATGCAATACGATTCCGATTCAGACGAATTAATCATATCGATTCACCTCCATCGATGCGTGGCGTATACATTCATGGGGCGTCAGCGTAGCCTAATGGGCAGAGCCGTCTAATGGGCGGGGGGCGGGGAAAGCGCTCGTCTGAGTACACACAAGGCTCAATAGAGCGCTACACGAGGGGGCGTCGCTTGGTGGTTGATCTTTTTATAGAAAAATTGCTTTTTTTTTCGTTGTTTTTTATTGTTGTTGAGTTGGAATACGTTTTTGTTGTTTAAATTGCATGTATGGTTTTTTGTGTTTTTTTTTTTTTACTTTATTACGCAGGGCAACTTATTTGTAGTTTTTATTTTTTTACATTGTTTTGTTGTGGTAAACATTACAATAGAACGTTAATTTCAGGCAATATTTTTTATTTGCAGAAACAGACTTGGATATTGTTTTAATGAAAAGCATGTCATGCATGTTTGTTTGTATACTAAAATGCTAATTTTTTAATTTAAAATTGTTGTTTCGTTATATTTACTGCGGGTTCATTAATATAAGTTATATTTATTTTACTAGTATAGTTTGGCTGCCAGTATTACAGGAATTTTAAACTGGAATTTTTTATGCGTATAATTATTTTTAACGCATGTGCCTATAAGTGACAACTTGATTAATATAATTCAATTATTCTTGCATAATATAATCCATGGTTCCTGCGGATCTTCTACATGCTTTAATTTATAATACCTTCTGAAGTAGCAGAGTAGGGCGACGCACTGGGGGAGTCGTTCGGATGATGATATTTTTACAGTTTTCTTTTATGTTGCTTTACATTATACCAACCAACTAACATTGATAATTTTTCCTTCAATTGTGTTTAAATAACAGTAAAAAATCTTTCTTCCAATCGTATTTATATTTTTATTATTTATACCATATTTTTTATTGGGCTTGACATTTTTTTCTTCTCCTACAAAAAACACATTTGCAAAGATCAAATCCACGTTTCATTCCATTCTTATAAACACCCACCGTTAATCAATTCCTCGCCATTTGCTAAAAGCAGATCTCAAAACGCGAGATATCCCGGCCATTATGCCCTCTGTTCTGCAGTAAATATTAACTTTTGTTGGAGAGTTTTGGGGGATGTTAATGTTGTTTTAATGTTTGCGTTTGTCGTTAGTTATCCTAATGACGATGCCCTTTATATGTGATGGTGCCGCTTTATAAAGGGATCAGATTTAGATTTGGATTTAGTGCTGTAAAGTTTGTCGGATATTTTCTTGAGAGGGTTTGATGTAGATGGTGTGCTTTGAATGTAGGTTTGAGCTTTGATGGGTTTCGGAGCGATTGTAATGACGTTTAGATACATTGTTGAGGATTGCGAGGTTTCGAAATTGTGCCTCGATTATGGTTGCGATACTTTCGTTGAACAAAAGAGGGATGTAAAAGTTGATGTTATGTTTATTTATATAACTTAACAAGAATAAAGTTTAAGTTCAACAAAGGTGTGTGACTATAAAAGTGGCATTAGAAACGGAGTCACGAGTGTATCAAACGCTCTTTATATTTTGTTTCCTAATAAATGCAGGAGTTCTATAGAATTTATGGGTAAAAGTTTTATCCTTAATTTTTTTCTATGAAAGAGTTTAAACACTCTTTAGAGGATGCTATTGAATGGAATATTTCTAGAGAGCTGTCATTTTTAAAAGCAAAAAGTAATGAAACTTATTCCGGTATCAAAATTTGCCTAAATGGTAGTTTATATCAAAGTGCTAGTGATTAAATACTTAATAAGTCAGCAAATATTACATGTAAGTAAACGAAAATAATTACATGGGATGTTTTGACAGCGTTAAATATTTTTTGTCAAAATAAGTAGT
Organism: Hylyphantes graminicola; assembly: GCA_023701765.1. Classification (NCBI taxonomy): domain Eukaryota; kingdom Metazoa; phylum Arthropoda; class Arachnida; order Araneae; family Linyphiidae; genus Hylyphantes; species Hylyphantes graminicola. Next base: position 34,188,253 of record CM043112.1, read on the forward strand.
TTCTCCTATTTGCTTTTTTTTTATGTGGTGGGCATTTTGACATGGGTTTATGATCTCTGAAGCAAATTTTTATACGGAAAATAAAATCTTCACTACTTGCCTTGAAAAATGAAATTTTTCTCAAGAAAATTTATGTTTAATTACAGCCAAGAAACAACGGGTAGATCGTTTTTTTCACAGTTAAACTATCTTACCTTTAAAAAAAATTATAAAACTTTTCCATTTCTATTTTGAATGTTATAGACCAACTGCATAAGAATTCAGTGTCCTTGCTATCATATCAACTTAAGGCCCACGCGAACTTTGCTACAATAACTCAATTCAAAGTAGTACATCAACGTAGTACTTTTATGCAGACAATTCTTTTCATGTGTTATAACTTCACTTCCATCTTTTCATCTTTTATGTGCAAAAAAACTAAAAAAATACAGAAAAAAATAATTACAGCATGTGTAATTAAATCATCAAGTACCACAAAACAGCCCAAACAAAACATTGTACCATCTGTGTCTTGTACCTAACCAAATAAAACCCTTTCAACCGACAAGAACTCCTATATGTATTACTAAATGTAAAAAAGACCAAATCAACAGAAACATTTCCTTAAACGATTCTTATAGCACTAATATAAAGGAAGAAAGAAGTGCTCAGGGAAATCTTCGGGTAGAAACTACAACGTTTTTTCATTTATGTAATAAGCATAGGTTTCCCATATTACAATCGGATTATAAGGACAAAGGACTCCTCTGTCTCCTTTCTTCGTCTCAAAATGCGAGCAGCAGAAAAATGCGAAAAACTCTTTTCAGACAGTTTATGGGCGAGCTCGAAAGGGAAATAAAGTCCACTTATTTACTGGCTAAGATAATATTTTGGACGGTGGCCAGGTGGAGTAAAGAGCGATCCCACTAGCGGGGTGAAATCGCAATCCAAGGTCAGAAGCCAGGGAGTCACGAAATATAGGAGGAAAATAAGGGAGTTAGCTCAGAACTTTGTAGCACTTGTTATACCCTTTGGATCTACAATTTATAAATTACCTTAATTAAAACGTAGGAAAGAGCTTTTTGAATAAAAAATGGATAAGTTTGCTAGGTCTTACCACAGTATAACTCACCAACTATGGCGTGTGTACGAGGCTCTTAAAAGATATGTAAACTATGAAATGTTGCGATAGGTAGTTGTATATGAGAAAGACAATTTTAAATATTGTTTCAAGTCTGGCAAATAAATCATTTTGTTTAGTTAACCTTAATAAGGTATTCATGCAAGTAGCACCAATGTCGTTTTACATATTTAAAAATTTAAACTGGGTGATGGGCGGTTTGTAAAAATTAAGACAATGATTAACGTTATTGTGGCGCCACTTTATAGGCAGGACGTTTCTAGTTATAAACAGCACAAAAAATATATTTATATGGAGTAGGCATTGTTTTAGCGCAACTACCTTCTCTTCATGACTAGGAACTGAAAAATATTGCATCAAGTAACTTAATAGTAACATGTGTTATTTGATTATAAGGATTTTTAAAATATTGATTTTTTTTACTAAAAAAAAGTCAATTGAAGATGTAAAACGAAGTAGAAACAAATTTAGCAGTAGGGGAGATTGGCGGAAGTTTTCCATGATATTTTTTGGGGGGACGGGAAGAAGCTGTATATTTTTTTTTACTTTTATGCATTTCGCAAAAAAAAAAAGACGTCGTTGCCTTTCTTATACCTTTCGATGAAGGCAAGAATTACAAGCAATAAAATAGTTTTGGACAATAAGTGATGAAATGTGAGCAATGTTGAGCTGAAAACTTGCCCCGTATAGAGAGTACGGTTTCTGGTATAGAAAATATTAATGCAGAAAATTTACCGGCTATTCTTAAAAAATATTTATCAAGAGAAAAAAATTCATTTGTATTTCATAACTCAATACCCGAGTAATATTAAAAATAAATAAATATTGTACAAAATGCCCGTTTATTACATCAAAACTTTAATTTAAGACATTTCACAATAAAGGTCATTACCATTTAAACTACAATTATGCTTTTAAAAAATTCTAACTTTCACTTTTGTAGTATCATTGCCAACCTCCGATCTCTAGTAATGATAATTTTATAGCCAAGAGCGATACCTTATCGCGAAAACGGGAACCTTTCACCCATAGTCAATGAATCATCTTTCTCCTACGAACTAATATTCTGTACATGCTGTTTCACCTTGTATGTCTTCCTCATGCAGGGAAAGTTTCTTTTTTTTTAACGGGGGCTTTTTAAGGGGGCGGATCAGGCCTTATGTAGACTCAGTACGGAACTGAGCCATCTGCTATATTTCCAAGAACTAGGAGCTATTTTTTCGCCGAAGCTAAGCACCTGCCCAAAACCAGTTCAAACAACTATATCAAGGTTGCTATCATTGGCTCTTTGTAGCTACATTGTCAATTCTAAAATCGCCAAATGTCATCGCAATCAATTAGGTTTAATTGGTCCGCGCCAATAATGAATACATATTAATCTTTGATAACACTAGTTTAATTGTTTAAATTGAGTTGGATTTTGTAGAAAATAAATCGGTACAGAAAAATCGGTACAGAACTGAGTGCCATTTTTCGTGACACCATTTATGTGACTTTTGCTTCCAATTTTGACGAAAGACTCAGATTTATTGTAATCTGAGCTCTTTGTGGATGTAATAGATTGCCGACATTCAATTTTGAAGATAAAACCCAAGCCAAATGGGTACTCAAAGGATTCTGTACATACGTATAATCATACTACATGGGCCCCGACGATTTTCTCATCCGTAAAATCTGTCCAGTAAAAGATGTTGGGCTTTGTATGCTCATGTGCAAGGCCGCTTAACGCTAGCCAAGAAAACTATGTAAAATATGATTTTGCTTTTGTATTTTTTTTGCAGTTTCTTGATTGATATTAATAAAGATTATTATTATTATTATTATTAAAATGCCACACCCTGACGGCAAAAATTATGTAATTCATTCCATCACTAGCCAGGAAAGTAGGTGAAATAAAAATATGGTGCGTTTATCAGCAGTATTACCATTACAATGATTTAAATTGTTCAGATTATTACTAAGTTAATTTTCTCTCTAAATATATTTTTCAAATTTGCTGGTTTCTAATACGGGCACGTAATACCTCACAAGCACTAAGCAGGCCGCTGCGAATGTTAGAATACAAGAACTCGCCTTACGCCTTCATTGTGTCAAAACTTAGAAATAAAATTTACTACCTCTTTAAGAAATTTATTTTTGTTTCAAGGTTTTATTGTACGGACCCATTTAATTAGTTTTTACCTTCAAACCAACAAAAAGTGACTAATTACTTCTGTACGAAAATGGTTCGAACCAAAACGTTGCTTAAAGTGTCTTGTATCTTGATGAATGACTTTCCTTGACCGCTACAATTAGCTGAAAAATTGTCGTCATTTATTTCGTGATAATATCCAGTTTCAACGGCAGTCATTTTAAAAGACGTGAATTGCTTATTTGATATGGTAACATGTAAAGGTGTGATTTTTCATAGAAAAGCAACCTATACTTAAGTGGTTTACGTAATGTACTGCCACTCATCATTTGAATGATAATACCTAAAATGGAAGTTCTTTTAAAGAAACACATTTAAATTATTTTAATTAATGAAATAAATATTTTCTCAATTGAAGAGATTAGTGGAAGAACGTGCTAAGCAACAAAACAGTGAAAATGAGAAAATAATCTTTAGAAATTTTCAGTGTTTGCACTCATATTTGTTGAAAACTACTACTTGCAAACTATAAAATAAGTCTTACATTTAGGGTTACATGGAGTAAAAAGTTTATGAAGAAGAGGACACTGGTTATCGTTAAAGAAGTTAGTAATGCGTTCAAAGTTGACCAAAAAATTTCAATTTTTTTTAAGATTGTCACATAGCACGTTCTTCCGCTAAGCTCTTCAATTGTCATAATGGCAAGGAATATCCGTTTTTCGACCGGCGGTCAGGTGGCGCTGATTTAAAATTAAAAGACTAAATTTGGAGTTTTATCGAAAAAATGCGTTAAACAGCATCAATGCTAACAACTCCTTAATAGCAAAGTCATTTTTTAAACAAATAACGAATGGTACAAGTCAGCTGCTTAGGTATCGATATTTTTGAAGAGCTTGAACATTCTTTTTACTACCCGCACGATCGTGCGAGCCCGGTCGGGAAGGGATATGAATCAAACTATATCAATGGAATAGGTTGGTATGGCTTTCTAACATTGGAGCATATTGAAGCAGAGTTTGTTATGGAAACTGGATATTATTGTACAACTAGTTTTGTAACTCTACCACCCATTAAAAAATGATAACTTTTCGTTACAAAAACCACCGTAAAAACAGCTTTTATGATTTTTGGCGCTTTTCACGGATGAAAAAGTCTGATATAAATGTCATTTTTTGGTCCCGCAATATAATTTTTTTAAAGATTTTTTAAAAGTAATTCAGTTTAAAATCCACATAACATATGCAAATCTCATTACAATGCACATTGAATAAAACAATTAGGAAATAGAACATACAGGAAAAACACCTTATAAACAGACAAACACATTACACAGATAAAAGTTCCACAGATAGCTTTAAAATCATTAAAAGACTTAGCATAAATAATAGACATACATAATAATCAGTCTTTTGCTGAAACTTCTTATCGTTTCAAGTTATCGAGTGCTTACACTAATGACTTAAGTCATAAGTAGAGATTTAACATTTTACCTACTCACGTCAGCGTACCAATAGTCGTAGAATAGTAATTGTTGCAATTTGATTGCAATTGTTTCGTTTTGTAGCTGACACCATGCCGCATCTTTGAGTACCCAGCTATGAGTGTTTATATTAGATAAATTGCGAATTATTGACCTCATTGATAGATCTATATAGCGATAGAGTTTAGCAAAATGCAGATGCAGTATTCATCACTCTTGGTTCCATTTGGTTCGGCAATATCATAAATAAGACAAAACAAATCCTTTCAAAACTATTAGTGGGATCTCCCTATCTTCACTCTAACCAAAAAGCATTTTCCCCGAGCATGGTTCTAGGAAAATAGGCTACGCCGACTGCATACGTAAGCACGATCTTGGTTCTTTGAAAAGTTTGGGGGGAAAGCCGGATATTTCCAGTTTTGAAGTCGTCGCGTCGTGTGTATCGAAAATGCAAATTTCATTACTTAGAGATGGAAATGCGTTATTTTAGGAATCGTGCGTGCGTTCGTGTTGCGATTGCCTGGGTTGTCCGGTTTGAGCTCTGTAATCAGCCAAAACAAGCGCTCTCGGCGTGCCATTTGGCGCTGTTCTACAGTGAAGTTTACTTACTACAACCTCTTGGCGACATCTGACTCTGATATAAAAATTATAATTAATGAGTCCTTCTGGAAGCCCGTGTTCACTGTGGAGTTAATAAGAAGTCGGAGATGATGTCGGACAAAAAACAATATGAAATTTGGTTCGTCAAGTGAAGCTATCGATCACTATACAGTAAGCCCAAACAAACGCTCTCGGCGTACCATCTGGCGCTGTTCTACAGTGGAGTTAACTTACTACAACGTCTTGGCGACATCTGACTCTGATATAAAAATTATAATTAATGAGTCCTTCTGGAAGCCCGTGTTCACTGTGGAGTTAATAAGAAGTCGGAGATGATGTCGGACAAAAAACAATATGAAATTTGGTTCGTCAAGTGAAGCTATCGATCACTATACAGTAAGCCCAAACAAACGCTCTCGGCGTACCATCTGGCGCTGTTCTACAGTGGAGTTAACTTACTACAACGTCTTGGCGACATCTGACTCTGATATAAAAATTATAATTAATGAGTCATTCTGGAAGCCCGTGTTCACTGTGGAGTTAATAAGAAGTCGGAGATGATGTCGGACAAAAAACAATATGAAATTTGGTTCGTCAAGTGAAGCTATCGATCACTATACAGTAAGCCCAAACAAACGCTCTCGGCGTACCATCTGGCGCTGTTCTACAGTGGAGTTAACTTACTACAACGTCTTGGCGACATCTGACTCTGATATAAAAATTATAATTAATGAGTCCTTCTGGAAGCCCGTGTTCACTGTGGAGTTAATAAGAAGTCGGAGATGATGTCGGACAAAAAACAATATGAAATTTGGTTCGTCAAGTGAAGCTATCGATCACTATACAGTAAGCCCAAACAAACGCTCTCGGCGTACCATCTGGCGCTGTTCTACAGTGGAGTTAACTTACTACAACGTCTTGGCGACATCTGACTCTGATATAAAAATTATAATTAATGAGTCCTTCTGGAAGCCCGTGTTCACTGTGGAGTTAATAAGAAGTCGGAGATGATGTCGGACAAAAAACAATATGAAATTTGGTTCGTCAAGTGAAGCTATTGATCACTATACAGTAAGCCCAAACAAACGCTCTCGGCGTACCATCTGGCGCTGTTCTACAGTGGAGTTAACTTACTACAACGTCTTGGCGACATCTGACTCTGATATAAAAATTATAATTAATGAGTCCTTCTGGAAGCCCGTGTTCACTATGGAGTTAATAAGAAGTCGGAGATGATGTCGGACAAAAAACAATATGAAATTTGGTTCGTCAAGTGAAGCTATCGATCACTATACAGTAAGCCCAAACAAACGCTCTCGGCGTACCATCTGGCGCTGTTCTACAGTGGAGTTAACTTACTACAACGTCTTGGCGACATCTGACTCTGATATAAAAATTATAATTAATGAGTCCTTCTGGAAGCCCGTGTTCACTGTGGAGTTAATAAGAAGTCGGAGATGCTGCCGGGAATATGCTGTCGGATTGCTGACAAATAAGCTCTCACGGCGTACCATCTGGCGCTATTCTAAAGTTAAGTTTACCTACTACAACGTCTTGGCGACATCTGACTCTGATATAAAAATATAATTAATGAGTCCTTCTGGAAGCCCGTGTTCACTGTGGAGTAAATAAGAAGTCGGAGATGCTGCTGGGAATATGCTGTCGGATTGCTGCCAAAACAAACACTCTCGGCGTACCATTTGGCGCTGTTCTACAGTGGAGTTTACTTACTGCAACGTCTTGGCGACATCTGACTCTGCAATAAAAATTATAAATAATGAGTCCTTCTGGAAGCCCGTGTTCATTGTGGAGGTGAGAAGAAGTCGGATATGCTGCCGGGGAAATGCTGTCGGATTGCTGCCAAACAAGCACTAACGGCGTACCATTTCGCGCTATTCTACAGTGGAGTTTACTTACTACATCGCATTGGCGACATCTGACTCTGCAATAAAAATTATAATAATGAGTCCTTCTGGAAGCCCGTGTTCATTGTGGAGGTAAGAAGAAGTCGGATATGCTGCCGGGAATATGCTGTCGGATTGCTGCCAAACAAGCGCTAATGGCATACCATTTGGTGCTGTTCTACAGTGGAGTTACTTTACTACAACTCCTTGGCGACATCTGACTCTCTAATAAAAATTATAATTGATGAGTCCTTCTGGAAGTCCGCGTTCACTGTGGAGTTAAGAAGTAGTCGGATATACTTCCGGTCATATGCTGTCGGATTGCTGCCAAACAAGCGTTCACGGCGTGATATTTGGCGCTGTTCTGCAGTGGAGTTTACTTACCACAACGTCTTGGCGACATCTGACTCTGCAATAAAAATTATAATTAATGAGTCCTTCTGGAAGCTCTTGTTCACTATGGAGGTAAGAAGAAGTCGGATATACTTCCGGTCATATGCTGTCGGATTGCTGCCAAACAAGAGCTAACGGCGTACAATTTGGCGCTATTCTACAGTGGAGTTTACTTACTACATCGCATTGGCGACATCTGACTCTGCAATAAGAATTATAATTAATGAGTCCTTCTGGAAGCCCGTGTTCACTTTGGAGTTAAGACATCTGACTCTGTAATAAAAATTATAATTTAAGAGTCCTTCTGGAAGCCCGTGTTCACAATGGAAGTAAGAAGAAGTCGGATATACTTCCGGTCATATGCTGTCGGATTGCTGCCAAACAAGAGCTAACGGCGTACCATTTGACGCTAACTTACAGTGGAGTTTACTTACTACATCGCATTGGCGACATCTGACTCTGCAATAAAAATTATAATTAATGAGTCCTTCTGGAAGCTCTTGTTCACTATGGAGGTAAGAAGAAGTCGGATATACTTCCGGTCATATGCTGTCGGATTGCTGCCAAACAAGAGCTAACGGCGTACAATTTGGCGCTATTCTACAGTGGAGTTTACTTACTACATCGCATTGGCGACATCTGACTCTGCAATAAGAATTATAATTAATGAGTCCTTCTGGAAGCCCGTGTTCACTTTGGAGTTAAGACATCTGACTCTGTAATAAAAATTATAATTTAAGAGTCCTTCTGGAAGCCCGTGTTCACAATGGAAGTAAGAAGAAGTCGGATATACTTCCGGTCATATGCTGTCGGATTGCTGCCAAACAAGAGCTAACGGCGTACCATTTGACGCTAACTTACAGTGGAGTTTACTTACTACATCGCATTGGCGACATCTGACTCTGCAATAAGAATTATAATTAATGAGTCCTTCTGGAAGCCCGTGTTCACTTTGGAGTTAAGACATCTGACTCTGTAATAAAAATTATAATTTAAGAGTCCTTCTGGAAGCCCGTGTTCACAATGGAGGTAACAAGAAGTCGGATATACTGCCGGGAGTATGCTGTCGGATTGCTGCCAAACAAGAGCTAACGGCGTACCATTGACGCTAACTTACAGTGGATTTTACTTACTACAACGTCTCGGCGACATCTGACTCTCTAATAAAAAATTATAATTGATGAGTCCTTCTGGAAGTCCGCGTTCACTGTGGAGTTAAGAAGTAGTCGGATATACTGCCGGGAGTATGCTGTCGGATTGCTGCCAAACAAGCGTTCACGGCGTGCCATTTGGCGCTGTTCTACAGTGGAGTTTACTTACTACAACGTCTTGGCGACATCTGACTCTGTAATAAAAATTATAATTAATGAGTCCTTCTGGAAGCTTTTGTTCACTGTGGAGTTAAGAAGAAGACGGAGGTGCTGCCGGGGAAAAATTAATATGGAAACCATTTGTTAAACTAAAGAATCATGGCCCGATATTTTACGCCAACTCTGGGAACCCAGACTAACTGGTACCACTGCACCGTTTGGCAAATTTAGCAATGGGACAGTTTCTTATCATGTAACGTTCTCCATTCTGCGGTAATTCATTGGTTGTTTCGCACGCGTTGTCATTCGACCTGGCGATAGTTTTGAAAAGACGCCAAATCCGGCCACGATTCTTTGGTTTAACCAAACCGGTTTGCCAAGTGAAGCTATCGATCAATGTGCAGCAAGTCCAAACAAACGGTCTCGGCGAACCATTTGTCGTTATTCTACAGGAGAGTTGGCATAAATTTACTTCAGCGACCTGGCGATTTTTGACTCTCTTACAAAAATATATTTTTACAACGCATTTTTCTTACCTGTGAAGGAAATTAATTCTACAGTGGAGTTTGCATAGGCTTACTTCATCCACATGGAGATTTTCAACTCTCTAATAAAAACTGTTACCACGCATGTTCCTTACCTGTGAAGAAAATTAAGGATGGGATTTATTTTGCATAGACTTACTCATCCACTTGGCGATTTCAGACCCTCTTATAGAAACTGTAATTACAACTCATTTTTTCCAACTTGCTTTCCGGTTTGAGCTTTGTAGTAGGCCTAAACAAACGCTCTCGGCGAACCATTTGGCGTTATTGTACAATGGAGTTTTACTTCCGACTTACTTCATCGACTTGACGATTTGTGACTCTCTTATAAAAAAAAACTTTACTTACAAAGCATTTTTCAAACGGTGAAGTATTGCTTCGTCAGAGGAAATAGAATTTGAAAAAACAGAATAAAATTAGCAATATTTTTTTATTTATTTTGCAAAATATGTCGATCATAACTGTCAAAAAAATTACATTCAGTATTAAACATCAAAACATTAGAAATCGTGATTTGTAAACATTTTATAAAATAAAGGCAGCCTTTAGAAGCACTGTAAACGTTTATTATACTTCTTTTAGCATATTTTACAGAAAAAAAGAAATATAATCCGACTGAGTTGAAATTTCAACAATGAGTTTTCTACATTTTTAACACATTAAGAGGGACTGTCAGTCCCATAAAGCTAATGCATTAGTTTCGGGATGACAGCCTACACAGAAAGATTGCTTTGCCACGTTAATTCTTTTTCCTCAGGTAAGGAATCAAAATAACATTTAACTGAAACCAATATGAAGCGAAAATGTTATCTGGTTATTTAATTAGGTATTTTTGAAGGTTTGAAAAACCCTAATTGCCCAGCAGATGGTGGCACTATTTTAAAAATTATCAATAATAATTAAACAACCGGATGTCTTTTCTTTTCAATTTTGTTTGAAGTTGATGCTAAAATGATTTCCATACCATTGTGAAAATAGGATAACATGGCAAAACAATTCTTTTGCCAGAAGTTGTGATTTCAAAACTAATGCATTAGTTCTGTGGGACTGACAGTCTCTCTCAGATCTGCAACATTTTTGAAATTTCAAACTTTAATATATTTTCCTTTTAAAGTAAAAAAATGTTCATTTGAACAGCCCCCAACCAATTCCATCAGAGTTTAAAAAAAAAAAAAAAAACCTAGTAATTTTCAAAAACATGCTGTGTTTCTTGTACTTGTTTTCTTAATGCAAAATACCCGATACATATTATACTGTTTTATTTTTTGTTACATTTATAAATAAACATTCTTAATATCCAATGCATATTCTATGTAAAACAATTCTCGATAATCCCCTTAGAATAGCTTATTACAAAAATAAAATCCTTCAGCTTAAAAATGCGTATGCTTTTGAAACTTTGACAAACAGCAATCAGTAAGCATTATAACAATACTCTCGATTTACAAAATAAAAATGACGTCTCTCGGCATTATCCTATAAATCCTCATAAAGAAAGCTGAAAATAGGCTTCAGTCAAGAATTAATGAAGACAGATATGAATTTATAACAAAAGCTAGGCATTTGTAGTGACAACATCTGTATAGGCGTGCGTATTTATTTGAATTGATGATTTGAATAGATTGTCTGTTTCGGTAGTTCACAGATGCAACTGAAAAATAGTTGAAGAGATTGTAAATTGAAATAACAAGAATAAACTAAAATGGTAATGAATAATGTATAATGATAAAGGAGTATAGATATGCAACTTTGACTGTTTATTATAATAAAGGAAAAGTAGTGACGTCTTATAGTATATTGCGATATATTATATTGAAGTTTTATCATTTGTTTCATTTTCACTTATTGGAGAATAAAAGTTTGTGGAATTGTTGAAATAAAAGGTGTCCGTGAAAGAATGTCCCAGTTTTAATGGTATATTACAGGAGTTTATTTTATACTAAATATAACAACAGATATTGAAGGAAAACTAATCCAGTTTTTCCCATAAGTGCTCAACGTGTGTGTATTTAGGGATACGGCACACATCTAAACGAAAATGCTATTCTTCCGATACTATAGGCAAGTCTGGAGTTATGGAATCGATGACACTGCAACTGTGAAAACAATGTAGCAGTACAAACGAATGCGCTTATCTGAAACGGTAGGAGTCGTTCTTCATTCGTCATCTTCAACCATATCTGTCTCTCACCACATCAGCTGTCGAACGATTTCAGTTGATACTATTAAAATTCGAAACTCTGACATTCTTTTACAAACACCCTGCATTTTCTAACATCCGAAATTTTACTCTCTAAAAGATTTAAAAGTTGAACATTAGAAATATAATAGTGTATGTGCTGATTGCACCATGTTCACTTCATATGTTGCAATAATAATTGCAACATATTCTCTTTGAAGTTTTGTTGAATGTTGAACTCTTTCGGATATGTAAAATAGAATACTCCTTTCTTTTGATTTAGATTTTTATTTTATATTTTAGCTTTAAAAGTAACCGCTTTTCAATTTTTATTGATTTTGTCTTTGGTCTGTCTAGCGTGCGTTTTTACTTTTTATTTTGTAAATATAAATTCTGAGTTAAATGTTGACCTTTTTGTCTTTGAACATATGTTTCCACCAAATTTCGCTCGTAGATCTGAAATAACCAAAAAAAAAGATAATATTAATTTCATTTATCATAATAGTTTCATTATGTAATTAAATTTTATTTTATTATAAAGATTTAGAAACTGTTGATGTAAAAAAAAATTATTTTAACCAACTATCCGGATGCTGTTCTATTTACTTCACAATCACTTTGTAAAATTCTTACATTTTTTGTATGAATCAGGTAAGTATTTTTTTTAAAAAAAAGTAAATTACAATTTTTTTTTTTTTTTTTTTTTTTTTTTTTTTTTTTTTTTTTTTAAAAGGGAGCATATGGGTCAAATAAAAGTATTTTTAGGGAAGGGCGTTTAAGGCTTCACCACGGGTCCCTGATAATCAAGTAGGCCCTTTGAACTTATTTTTACTCGTTTACTTTAACTCGTTATATAAATTTGCTTAATTTTAACTTATTATAATTACGTCATTTCATTATTTTGAAATAACAATTAATACTATTTTTTTATTACCATAATGATTTCAAAAAAGTAAATGTGTTTATGCAAAATTATTAATAAAATGTATTAAATAGTTAACAAATAATTAAATTACTTAGCATTCTTAGGCTGGAAATGTTCATACCATAACGACTACACTGCCGCCCTCTAGTGAAATAGAAATGAGTCAAAATCTTTAATGTTTTGCATCATTTTGTTTTGGGATACGGAAATGCTGACGAAAGAGTCTTTAACGATTTTTTTCTCTACCATTTCATTCTGTTTTAACTAAATATAAACAAAAACATTCCCAAAGGTAATAAGTACAATCAACTTAGGTTATGTATTCAAAAAAACTTCAACTAAAATGGGAAATGAATAATTTTGAAGCTCGAATTTTATCCTAAAAGAAAAATCCTGGAACACAGAAATAAACAATTAAAAATGAGAAAATTAACGTAAACAAAAGAATTTAGAAATCTAGGAATAATTTGACTAAATAGTCAGACCATAAACTTCGTTAATAAGGATAATTATTCGTAATGTCACTTGGAGCAATAATAGGGTTTGAATTATCATAAAATGTAGTTTCAATGCAATTTTTACGTCCAGTTTGATAATAGATTTTTCTAAATTTTATGTAGATTTTTCGTAATACTAATTATATATTTTATAATTGTAGTATATTACCATTTTTTATTTTTATCACTTTTGTAATCTACTAGATACCCACATAATGCTTGATTTTTCCACATTTTAATTTAATTATTATAAAAACTGCATTATCCCCCACTAATAGGAAAGCAAGCACAGATTCATTATCCTAATCTATTAACAGTTGACATCCAATCTGTGAAAATTGTCTATGAACCATTTACTGGGATTGACCTGTGAAAATCTGAAATAGTATGATTACTATATAATATATATTAACGTTTCTTATAATTCTATAGATATTTCTCATAGTAGTAGGTAGATTTATATCTATATTACGTAGATTTTTCTCAATGTTTTGTAGATTTTTCGTAATATTATTTATATTTTTTTATAATTGCGATACATTACCATTTTTATTATTCTCACTTTTATAATACATATATAAGATGCGCACATAATACTTGATTTTTTCTACATTATAATATAATTTATATAAAAACTACATTATCCCTACCAATAGGAAAACAAGCACAGATTTATTATCCTTATCTATTCACAGTTGACATCTAATCTGTGCAAATAGCCCGTGAAAAATTTAATTTTATTAAAATTTGAAAATCTGAAAAAAAATATGAATACAATACGTTAAAAATTTTAATAATTCTGTAAATATTTCTCATATTACTAAGTGGATTTTTCGTAATACTAATTAGATTTTTTATAATTACAATACATTACCGTTTTTTATTATTCTCACTTTTATAATACACCTATTAGATGTACACAAAATACTTGATTTTTCTACATTGGAATATGCTTACTGAAAAAACTACATTATCCCGACTAATAGGAAGACAAGTACAGATTCATTATCCTTATCTATTCACAGTTGACACAAAATCTGTGCAAATAGCCTGTGAACCATTCACTGGTATTAACATGTGAAAATATGAAAAATTATGATTACAATACATTAAAATATTTCATATTTCTATAGATATTTCTCTCATTACTAAGTTTATTTATATCTATATTATGTAGATTTTTCTCAACGTTATGTAGATTTTTTGTCAAAACAATTAGATTTTTTTTATATTTGCAATACATTACCATTTCTTATTATTCTCACTTTTCTAACACACCTATTAGATGTACACATAATACTTGATTTTTCTACATTATAATACAATTTATATAAAAACTACATTATCCCTACTAATAGGAAAACAAATACAGATTCATTATCCTTATCTATTCACAGTTGACACCCAATCTGTGCAAATAGCCTGTGAACCATTTACTGGGATTAACCTGTGAAAACTTAATCTTGGGAGCATGGACAATTTGTTCATTTGTTCTGGCTGTCGGGCCTTTCTTTTTCGAGCCCTTTCTTTCGGCAGGCCTTTGTTATTTTTTTATTATTTTTTTCCTTGTTTCGGAAGTCATCTGGAAGAAAAACTGTGTTTTTTTCCTTCTTTCTTATTGATGAATTTTGTTGAGTTGAGAGGGTTTTATTTTTTTAGTTCTGTAAATAGAGTTGAGTGCGTAAAGAGGGTGAAATGTTAAAGGTGTTTGAGGATATTGAGCAGAAAATGTTAGAACGTAACAGAAAATGGGCTGAGGAACCCAGTCGGAAAGGAGCCTGCTTTGCATGCGAAAGGTTCCAGGTCACGTTCCAGGTCGTTCCCGGACACTGCCAATATAACTGACAGCCTATAAACGGTTTGTGCAGCCAAAGTCTGACGAATGATACCCAAATAGACAAATATATAGGTTATGGTATGGTATGGTACATATATATTCCCTCTTGTGTGGGAAAGACACAGAAAGATTTTTTACAGTCACAAGGAAAAAATGAATAACACATAGACAATTAACAACATTTATTGACGGTTACAAACATCCATGCCAGAACAGGAATAGAACCCGACCCCAGCAGCTCCAAAGGCTAGAATCCTAACGATTGAGCCACCGGGGTGGCTATATATATCGTTGGTTGGTAGACATATATTTTCAGGCTTGTGTGCTTGGTCGCAAGGACCCGCTTATAAACCATCGTCAAGTAGGACAACACAAGACACACAAAAACACATATGACAGATGTTTCCATCTATCGCCACCTCCGCAATTTAGACATGTCCCTGAAGGGGAGGGAAATTTTCTCCAGGGACCTGTACCCATGGGAAACTGCGCAATGACCGCCCACAGGACTTTCGGACCTAACAGATTTTACGAGCACGTACTCCGCATATACTCGACAAACACAAACATCCATGCCTGAATGGGATTCGAACCCGGACCCAGCAGCTCCAGAGGCCAATGCCTTAACCACTATGCCGCTGGATCGGAATTTCATCTGGTAATTTGGAATTTAGATCAAGTGACTTTAGGTCGACACCTGAGCAAGCACCCAAGGCAAATCATTAGCGCCACCGTGTGCTTGTTTGAGACTTTCAACCCCATGCACATATTCAGCGAGGACGTATGTCGCCGTGTTCTCAGGACACAAATATAGTAGATAAGTGCACAACATAAATATCCACGCCCATATATGCCTAAGGCAAACATGTTTTCAATTAACAATATCAGTAAAGTTGTAGTGGCTTCAAAAACCCGCAGTCTACCAAAAGGATCCTCAAGGTTGAGTTACCTCGGCTGATATACTACTATTAACAGTGTAATCTGGAGACATCTGAATGTGAATGTGTTTTTTTTTTAATTACTTTCACTGGGAGAGGGGGGGGGGGGGGTCTTGATTTGAAGCTAAAATTACAAACCCAAATCATAACGCAAATTTATATTAACCAACAAGCTTAACATGTAGATCTCTTTCCATTACCCTAGATGTTGTTTCCTTTACAATAAAAGAACTATAAACACAAAACGACTGAAAGCTTATAAGCGGTTCTTTGAACAAGCACACAAGCTGGTATATATATGTATCATTCCATACCATACAAAAAGACTAAGACCCGAGCAAAATCCTACAAGTATATTCTTAATCTAAAGGTACTTTTCATACAAATATATGTGCTAAAAAGTATGGTTTTTTTCAAAGAAATTGTTTTAAAAATTATGTGTAATAGTTACTTAGGAACACGCCTTAAGCTCTAAAAATACACATTTTCTGTGCTATAAATGCAACAAAAAAGGCCCACATCACTTATTTGAAGTTAACAAATTATGTTAACATTGTTTTTAGTGCAAAACGTATTTAAATTAACTACTAAAAGAACTTTTTGAAAAAAATTAAGCAATTCTTTAATAGGAAATCTAATATATTGACCAGAAATAAATGACTGATAATTGTAATCAAAGGCTGAAAACTGATATTTGGAGCTTCTTCTAACAGTCCACGTCAATTTTGGAACTAATTAACGTGTTAATTGTTTGTTTTGTGGGGAGGTTTTAAAAATTTCCACAGAAGGAAACGCCACGTCGCGTCGCAATAGGTTATAATTTTTTTTAACTATATTTGAAATAAAATAATTAAATGCTGTTATAAAGTACTGGGACCTCTTAACTGCCTAGCCATCTTCCACACCATTCAGTCACCCAGTCGGCAAGTTGAAGGTGTTTGAGGATAGAGAGCTGTTGTAGGTTGAGTATATAAATCCTAACAGAAAATTGGTTTGGTTGAATTAGCATCTGGCTGGCACAACATATAGGCTAGCGTCAACAAGCTGTGCAATTTCGAACATCATTCAAGTGACAATGACGGTTGAGAGGACATGCAACCCCAATTTGCAGTGACATTGTAATGGCTTTGCGAGGATTGGAATATTATAGAATAACATTACTAGTGATAACTAGCCTAATATGTGTAGAATATTATCAGATCTCTTTTTCATGTACATCATGGCTATGAAAAATAAAATATCCAATCCAATGTGTCCTAAGTCCAAAACATATGAACGGAAATGAATACGAATTGCTATTTAGATTGATGAACATTGAATTTTTAAATGTAAATAAATTATTTGAAGCAGAAAATACAATAACAATAAAAAATTTGAATATATACTACGAGGCACCTCATCTTACGATGGGGTACCAGACTCGACAATTTTCCAAAAAACACATTTTGAGATTTTTAGAGTGTGGAATAATATTTCAAATGTTACCTACAAAATGGTATAATTTGGTAGACAGTATGTCAATTAAAAGTATTTTTAATTATTTATTTTAAAATAGTTTCTTCATAGAAGACTACTAAGAATTTTACTTTAACCGCCATGTTGGCCAAAATGCATATTTTAGGACAAATGTAACTTTTTCTCAGTAACTACTGAATATTTTGTTTAGATTTTTTGTTCACATACACATTAGGTACTTTTACACTTTCTATCATATGATTTTAAGGAAATTTTACAACTTTTTTTAAAAAATAATGTTGTTGATTTTTTATGAAAATGTGATAACAAATGTTCGAAAATTCATAAATTAAAAATTATTATGCTTATTTCTAAAAGCATATCACACAATGTGCAAAAGTGTTTGAACTATAACTGTGTAAACTTTTAAATTAATCCAACAGGCAGTTCCTGAGAAAAAGCTACATAAAAATAACAATTTTAACAATGGGGGCTCCTACCCCCTTAAGGCAGGAACATGTTGCATGGGTTCGATTTTGTTAAATTGATTATACAATATAATTCTGAAGTTATTTTTTGCAATGAGTAGTAATATGCAAATGCAGAATGCCCATAATTCAATGTATTATCCGTTAACAAAGTTTCACAAAATAAGTTCACCAATAAACTACAATTTTTGGCTAACATCTGTAGGGTTTTTTTAAAGTAATAGTTCAATATGCAAAAATAAAAACACATTTTCAAATTAAAAATTTAACCCTAAAACCATAACTTTTCCCTACCTCATTTGTCGCAACACGACTTTTCATCCAATTTTTAACTTTATCCAATTCAGGGAGCTTTCTTCAAATTCGCCCGGTGCGAATTGGGACTAGTGTAATGTGCCCTGGATTAAGTTTCGACAGGATGGAGCTAGGAAATGTGTTTCACCAAACGGCATTAAGCTAGGATCGTGACCTAACGTGTATTTTTCCTTGTGAATCGAATTCTTTTTTTTTTACTTTCTTTCGATTCTTTTCTTTTTTCTTTCGACGAGAATCGATTCTTTTTTGAAAGAGTTGAGTGGTTATTCTGTTTGAGTTTCGCTAAGACGTCTTGATGAGTTTCTGGATTGGGGAATAATGGAACACTTTATTGGATGAGTTCTAGAATTATTTTTTTAGTTATTTTGGTATTTGAAATTTAATTAGTTTAAATTGTCGTCAAACAAAGTATATGTAAACTAAAGAAGAAAAAAAAACTTTGAACATTTTAATCTTTATTATTTAATTTTTGTTTAATTGAATAAACTATTACCAAGTTAATTGATTATTTTCCAGCGGTATTTGAATACGTTTTATTGAGGTTTATATTAAAAAAAAACATTGAAAAGCTGTTTTTCTAGACTTATTGGGATATTCTAGTATTTAGAATTTGATTGGTTGATTTATTGTCACTACACAAAGCTTCATTCTCTTCAAGATTTTCAAAGATTCTCCAACTCTCTAGAAATATAATACAGTATTTTTTTTAGAAAAATTGGGTAATTATTTTATTTTAGTTTTGTTATAATGTCTTAATGAGTTTTTGCTATTGGGGAATAATATAACACTCTATTGGTTTTTTCCTTTGATTTTTTGTTGTTGTTATTTTAGTATTTAGAATTTGATTAGGTGAATTAACTGTCGTCATACAAAACTGTATTTAAACTAAAGAAAAAAAAAACTTTTAATGTATTGTTTTTTAAAAGGATCAATGAAATTGTTAACCATTAACCAAATCAATTGATTATTTGCAAGAGTAATTCAAAACACTTCTTTTAAGGTAACAATTAAATATAATTAAAACGGTTACTTCGTTTTCAATCTTTTTTGAATAAAAATAAACTATTCTTTTTAGCAAAGTAGACCAGTTAATCATTTCAGTATCATCAATAAATCTTGTGGAGTTTTTGTAATGTGGAATAACAGAACACTTTATTGTATGAGTTCTTGAAATTTTTTGGGGTTATTTTAATACTTAGAATTTGATTAGTTGAATTTATTTTCGTAATTCAAAGCTACATTTGAATTAAATAAGAAAAAACTT
The DNA here is from genome assembly GCA_023701765.1 of Hylyphantes graminicola. Taxonomy (NCBI): domain Eukaryota; kingdom Metazoa; phylum Arthropoda; class Arachnida; order Araneae; family Linyphiidae; genus Hylyphantes; species Hylyphantes graminicola. The sequence continues at coordinate 34,207,634 of CM043112.1, forward strand.
TGATGTTTATTATTATTTTTTATTGCATCAATTACTTTGTTCAAAGCATCAATTAAACGTTTAAGCAAGGTAATTGATTAGTTGCTACAGTAATTCAAAGAAGTTATATTTAGGTTTCAATTAACGAACATTAAAACAATTTTATCGCTTTTCAAATCTTTTTTCTTTAATTAAAAAAAATATCTCCTTTTTTAGCAGAGTTAAGTAGTTATTCTGTTTGAGTACCATCACTATGCTTTGATGAATTTTGTATTGAGAAAAAAAAATATTGAAAGAGTTCTCGACCGTTTGCTCTATCGTTTTGTTATAATAGCATTTTAAAGTTGATAAATTGCGTGAATTGTCGTCATTTAAAGAGTTGGCTGTTTATGCAATTGAGTTACGCTAAATCTGCGTAATTGATAATCAAATTGAGAAACAGTAAAATCCTTCTTTGAATTAAATTTATAATTGAATATATTTTTCATGTTTTTAGCGTTTTATCGTTTTGTGAGTTTTTATTGTTGTTGTCGAGTGCAAATATAACTCTTCGATTTTTTTATAAGAAAAATTTATAATTTTTCAATCAAGAATTTATTTTCTTGATTAATTGTAATAATGTGTAGAACATTGTTTGGTAAAAGTAAACTATCTGTTAAACAATGTTTTTCATTAGTTAATAATAAATAAGGAAAACTATTAATTAAAAAATAATTATTATATTTTTAATAGTTTTTGCAGACTTATTTATGCCAGTTAAATATGTATATCTTGTTATTCCTTAAAAAAACCTCATTCACCCATTAAGGTAGGCGAATACCCACAATTCTAAATTTTTACTATTAGTTTAATCTTTTCCAAATTTGGCATAGTGATTTCATACATAATGAACCATGCTATTTAGGCAATTTTTTTATTTAAATATAATTGATTTATTTTAAACTGTGTTTTTCAAATCAAAAAAGGGGTTTACGCCAACCCTTCTAGTATGAAAAGTTTTACATTAATTTACCTGAATTTTTTTACAGATGCTATTTCAATATATATTCTAACATCTGGTGTAAATATAGTAGGTTTTTTTAGAAAAAAAATGTCCAAATGTAAGTTCATCGAAAAAAATCTATTTTTTAGTTAATTCATAACATTTTTCTTAATAACTTCTTTTCTTGTAGTTTGTATGTAACTCTAGAAGGTCATTGGATGTATCCGTTCAAAACGGAGAATTTAACACATAATAGAATTGTTAGCGTAAACTTTTTTTTAGTTGAAAAAGACCATTTAAAATAAATTATATTTAAATTTAAAAAAATGAGTAAATAGCATTGTTCATTAAATTTGAAATCACTATGCCAAATTTGGAAAAGATAAAAGCAATAGTAAAAATTTTAGAATTTTTAGGAATTTGGGGTATTCGTCTACCTTAAGGGAAGAATGGCAAAAAAAAAATCACATGAAAAATGAGCTTCCTGTTTAAGTTTATCTTAATCTAAGACAATTGAAGACTAAATTCCTGAACAATTTGTGTAAGGCAAATAATTAGCAAGGAAAATAAAATTTAAAAAAAAAACGAAAGTTGAAGTTTTTATTATGAAGGTGAAAATGGTATTCACAAAGACGTCACTAATTGGTGGAATTCTAAAAAACACATCACCTTCTACAGGGTGTCCCAAAATGGACTACCTTTTTTAAAAAAAAATTGATAAAAAAAGAAATTAATAGAGATATTTACACAATTATTGCAGAAACCGAATGAGTCATGTCTGGAATTTGTTATGGATTACTTTATTATGTTAGTTATGTTTATTACGTTATTGTGTTATTAATCTTTATTATATCCAATTTAACCGACAGATGGCGCTGCAATACCGTGTGTTTGCTGTATGAAAGAACTAGATATGCTTATACACCGAAAAGAAGGACTACTGAACATTTCTGACAAATACAGTCAACACACGGTATTGTAGCGAAATATGTCGGTTAAATTGAACATAATAAAGAGTAATAACATAATAACGTAATAAACATAACTAACATAAAAAGTAATCCATATAAAATTACATACATGACTCATTCTTTTTCTGCAGGAATTGTGTTAATATCTCTTTTATTTTTTTATTGATTAAAAAAAACAGGTAGTCCATTTTGGGACACCCTGTAGGATAGAAGGAATATACTACAAATTTAAAATAAAAAATAAGAACCTGGCTTTGACAAATTTCGCCAAAACTATTTTTAACAACGACACATTGAAAAGAAAATTCCTCACTTCGGACAAGCAAAAAATAAAAATCAAGTATAACTCATTAAAAAGTCAGTTCTTTTGTAATATTTCTTAAACGGCATTTTATTAAACTTTTAAATTATTCTTTACAAGTCATCAATAGTACTCCATAAAATGTCATTGATCACACAGAATCCTTTATCACAGTTACTTAACTAGTGCTTCTGAAGAATATGTGCCATGTGTCTTCATTTATTGTGAGTATAATATATTACATAAAAAAATCACTGGAATCTATTTACAATGATTTGTGAAAGGACACCCTGTCTACTGTCTGTCTGGAGTTCATAGGTCCTTTTGTTAGTTTGAAATAAAAGTAACTTATAAATAAAAAAAATTAACTTTAATTTTTTTTAAATAATTTTTCCAAATTGGCATTTTTGTACATTATTATAAAAGCCTTTGCCGCTTGGGACCTGAGCAAATTCCAATTCATATTTTCTTTATATAAGCATATTTTCAAGCAAATACCAAATACGTACATATTATATGTGTTTGCATGATTTTTTCTATTATTATTTGATACTGCTGAGGGAAAATCAGTTGATTGGAATTTCGGGTTTTCTGCCCTAAATATTTTTTTTGTTCTATGAATGCACAAACAAGTTCTATCATTATCTTGTAATTCATAAACAATTTAACATGCATTTTTCTATAGGTCTTGCAAAAAATTGATGAAAAAATGAATATTAATAATCCAAAAAAATCTATTTTTTTGTTTAACTTAAAATGTAATCATTTACAACTGAAGGAAAATATTTTTTTGCAATACTTTTCAAATCGTGTTGGACTCTCGTGTTACATCAATTTTATAGAAATAAACGACTGGTATTTGTAAGCTAATCTTGAGTGAGCAAAATAAACATTTCATCAGCAGGCAAATGGCAGTGTCGGTCACATCAATGCAGTGGAGATTGGCCTGAAGGTAATCGTGCCCGGTGGCCATGCGAGAGCGGGCGATTGCAGCACTCAATACTTAAAAAGAAACTTTACTTCATATATTTTGAATAACGTTAATTTATAAGTATTTAACCAAATGTTTGGATTAGAATCTTAAACTAGCTGGATAATTGCTATCTGGCTTTAAATCGGGGGCTAGGAAGCTCTATCGGTTAAAGCGTCCACCTTACATACAGAAGGTCCCAAGTCTGGGTCCGGACATCGCCAAAGAACTGCTGACCTGCAAATTTCCCGTGCCATGTGCAGACAAAAAAAAATGTTCAACCAACAATACCCCGGGTCAAGGGAGATCATGTTGAATATGCTTCAATGTTCCGAAGCTGGGCATTATGTTGCCCTTAACGTTTCCGTTGGGTGCCTACTCCGGTGTCCTCACCTGACTGTGGCTCTGAATTACGACGCCCATCGTCAATAGCTCTATTGCGAGTTCAAACTATTCTAAAATGGTTATAAAATCGATTTTAACCATCTAGTGCAGTGGTTCCCAACCCTTTCTGCAACATCGCCCCCCTCTTTAAGTTGACTAACACAAATCGCCCCCCTTTAATTTTTATAATTTGTCCAATTATAATTTGGGTTAAAGTGTAACTAATAAAGCAATTTTATAATTTCAAACACTTACTATCATATATAAAAACAACCAAAGCAGCTTTACACGGTTACTCTTAAATAAAATCGAATTTTTTTTTCTATTTTTATTTAGATTTCTTCACAGAATGGAAGTAAAATAATTAACTACGATCTTTAAACTCAATTGTGGAAAATTTAAGAGAGTTGACAATAAAAATTAAAGAAAGAAAAATGAATGTTGAAAACTTTTTTATTCATTTTTTTTCACTTTTTTATATCAATAATTATTTTTTCAAGCTCATACGCAAGTCTTTGATGCAAATGTTCAATTGATTTATTTGCTTGGTGAGGAGCTGGATAACAGAACTAACAATATTTAAACTAAATATATTGACGGAACGAGATGAGAAGTAGTTCAGCTTTTTACCACAGTTAAGGACCAGTGTAAATAAGTTTCACTCAGGCTAACTTATAACCTCTCTGCTTGAAATGAGTTTCGCCTCACTGTCATACTTCAGATCTACAAAATCCGTCTGCAAAGAGTTATCAAGGTTATCCACAACCTACATATTCAAAAGGGAATGGATCGACAATAGAATCAGGAATTTCTAACTTGGTCAAATCTTCTAAGAATGTCAGTTTGAAACTTGTCGCTGTGATCAAAACAATTAGAATGGTTTGATTGTACTATAGTACAGTATATTTTAATTTTCCCCCTTTGAATACTCATCGCCCCCCCCCCCTATTGCCCCAAAACTATTTATTGCCTCCTTGATAATGCAAATCGCCCACTTGGGGGCGATCGCCCTCAGGTTGGGAACCACTGATCTAGTGCATACTGTTGCCATATGGCAACAAGTAACATAATCCACTTTATCACTTAAAAAATATCGATACCAAAGCAGCTGACTTGTACCATTCGTTATTTCGATAAAAATGTTTGTTTTTATGGAGTTGCTGGCATTGATGCTGTTTAACGCATTTTTTTTCGATAAAACTCCAAATTTAGTCTCATAATTTTAAATCAGCGCCATCTGACCGCCGGTATTAAAGGGTTAACCAAAAGTGCATTTATTACTGAGCTCAAAGACAAACCAAAATATAGGTTAAACTTTTGTTAAGCCAACGAAAATAACTTTCCTTTATCTACGTGATTTGACTATCCATTGTGTTAGTAGAAATCTTCTTTTATTCTTATTGCACAGATGTGACATTTATCCAGGCGTTCGAGACAATGAAAGACTCTTTTAAAAAGTTTCACAGCAGTTTATCAAATCCTAAAATAGAAGAATGACACTTTTTTGAACATTAAATGGAATAGTTTTATGAAAGAGGGTGCAATATTATTCAAAAATTATTTGCAGTGCAAGAATATCAGTTAATATTTAAAATTGACTGCAAGAACTTTGATAAAAAGAATTTTAATATTACAACTTCAGATTTTTTTTGCCTTGATTTATAAAATGTTTGACGCTATAAGATTAAACAGATGTCCTTTACACTTATTATTTCAGTATTTACTGGGTGTCCCAAAATAGACTAGGTGTTTTTAAAAGTAAAAAAAAAAATGGATAGAGATATTAGCACAATTCTTGGAGAAAACGAATGAGGCCTTGTCAGTTGATGCCAACACAGCCAATTACGCCTCGTAATTTAGAACCCTTGTCAAGAGACAAGCTTCTTTTTTTTGTCTCATAAAATGAAACTCGGCTTTTTGTTCTAAATTACGAGGAGTAGCCAATTATAGCCCCAATTAGGGCAAACAGAGTCAATTACGCCTCGTAATATAGAACCCGGGTCAAGAGACGAATTTCTTTTTTATTATTTCATTATCCCCCCCCCCCCCCCCCCCCCCTTCTTGATTAGCAAGTGTCTCGATGTTTGTTGCATTCGGAGTATTCATTCAAGCTACATACCTCTCCGAATAGCGAGCGTTATTTTATAACCACCCGGTACTTCTGTTGCCCTCAGAGGGTTTTAACTACTCGGCCAGTGGCCGAACGGTTACAAATGGACAGCACACAGTCATCCGTATCTGTCAAGTGTCCACAGAATTGGGAGAATAAATTGCTAGAGATCTTTATTTGTTTAGTTTCATTACTTACTCCCCTGGTTTTTCCCGTGTAGTGTATTTGTTTTCAAAGATAAGGTTTATTTTCAGGTTTAGTAAGGTTTGGTTTTTCAGAAGGTTTTGGTAAGAAAGAACATGTTCTTGGTTTACGCAGGATTGGGAAACTTTGTATAATTTTAGGGTTCTTTGTATTTATAATAACTCTAACAAAATCAATTTTCACTTCGTGAGTTAATTCAATTAGTTCTTTATGGAACGAAAAAACAGGGTTAAGCTATCCTTAATTATCAGAGTTTTGCAAATTTATCTTGAATAAAAGATATAATAGATGGCGCTGTATATGCCATCACCCACTTCCCTATTCACTTATGCAGTAGACGATTACTGTAATTATAACCTGAATTGCACTATTTTATAGCAATATTTTAATAGTTTTATCAGCAAGTTGACATTGCTTGCATAAATTTATAAGGAAAATAATTTAAAAAAAATTCTAATGTTACATTATTTTCAGATAACGGGAGAGCTAATCAGAACCAGTGAATTGGCAAAAGATCCGCGATTAGAGAATCTTTATTTTTTAGCAAAGATCATTGTTGTACTAAGATTACATTTTTTTAAAAAGATATTGGTTGCAAGAATTGAAAAGACAATCAAAGGCGATCGTAAAAACGTTTAATAAAATTTAACACATTAAATGCAGGAAAAACAAATATATAAATATCACAGTAACATTATTATTATACTCTCAGAAACATAATGAAAATCCCAGTACAACATAAACAATTCCAACCTCCCAAAAGGGGCAGGTGGTGAAAAAAGGAAAGACTTACAAAAATGTAATCCCGAACATGCAATTTGCTTCACAATTACCAAGAAACCTAAAGGTTCAAAACCGTCTTCTTAACACGGCACTAAACAGAGAAAAAGTGTTCCGCAACACGTCCAAGCAAAAAGGTGGCCGCCCACTTCAATATGTTCCTTATAAATCGTCCAGCCAACTATGTCTTCACTTGAGATCGCAAACATCCAGGCGACACACGCAATAAATCCATGTGACGACACAACCCTCGTCACAAACCTCCCCCCTCACGGAAAATGAAGAGTCCAAGAGGAGTTTCACAGGCGATGTTGACGAAAGTTCGATGGACATGTAGAAAAAGAAAAACATTAGCGTAAAGCAACAATCTCTGCTTCAGCCTCACCACCTTACCCAATGGGAGGCTGGTTAGCACAGCACATAATATACACATCACACAACACTTATTTCCTATTCCTCAAATTGTAAGAATGAGTTATTTCCGTACTTTGTTCCATATTTTTCGTATCTAATAAATGATCTTTGCGTTTTGGTGCATATTTAAGTCGATCGATATGAACTTTAAATTTAGAGGAAAACTCGTTACCAAGCAATTGTATTATGTAATTAAGCCTGTTTGTTTTCTCAACAACTTTATAAGGTCCAGTAAATCTACTTTTAAACTTGTCCCTGGACTTTAAATATACAGTATCTCCAATTTTTACTGATCGGTATTGTGAGATAGATTCCTGTTTTAAATTTTGCTGAGCTTGCTTCCGCTCTAAACTGTCATAAGTTTCGCAGTAGATTTTGTGTAATGTTTCAAGAGTATTCGTTAAGTATTCTGTGTGATGCAATGTGTCGATTTGGGTATCACTTACAAATGTGTCAAAAAGTAGGGACAAATTTCGGCCAAAGTGAATTAAATTAGGAGACTGACCATGCGTGGAATGTGTACTGCCATTATACAAGCATTTATGGATTTCAACGGCAGTCTCAAATGAAACTCCTTCCTCAGTCAAAGATAGAATAGTATTTTTTAAAGACGTATTTATTCTCTCTGATTGTGAATTTGACTGAGGGTGAGCAGTAGTTGAATGATTAAGCTTAATACCCAAAGCAGAATTTAACTTTTCAAATATCTCAGTTGCAAATTGTGTTCCCAAATCTGTGAATACAAATGAGGGTCTTCCAAAAGTACATACGTATTTTACAAAACATTTGGCTATCGTAGAAGCTTGAATATTTTTTATACAATACAATTCAATATGTTTAGAAAAATGATCAATTACAGTTAACACATAATGTCCACAAACGGGTCCTGTTATGTCCAAACTAATGAATTCACCAGGAAGCGTTGGATTCCACACAACGCCAAATGGCGACTGTCTCGCAACTTGGGGTTTAAGCCGACAACACTGATCACATGAAGCAACAAAATTTTGCGTGTCAGAATATGAACCAGGCCAAAAATACCGTTCTCTTAAAAGTAAGTAGGTTTTATCAACCCCAAAATGCGAAACATGCATAAGCCTAAGTACATCTTTCTGCAATGATTTAGGAACCACTATTAATTTATTCACTTTTTTTTCCTTATTTACATTACAAACATGCAAATACATTAATAACTGCGTTTTAGAGTCTACAAAATATTTATTGTTCGTATTTTTACCTTTAAACTTTTTGAGATCACATTTAATATGTTTAAGTTCTGAGTCATTTTCTTGTGCTTTTAATATATCATCAAGACTAATATCATTACTCAAGAAATTAATATGTTCAAAACTTTTTACAAGAGTCTGTGCCTCCTCTACCGGCAACACAAAATTACCTTGCTCCGAATCTCCTTGATTGGCAGGGAAAGCACCTACTGGAGGTGATCGCGACATATAATCTGCCAGTGAATTTAAATGACCTGGTATATGTTCAAACTTAAATGAATACTGAGATATATCCATAAGCCACCTAGCAATAATATTTGCTGGCGATTGTAACCTCTGGTAGTATTGCAAAGGTTTGTTATCGGACAAAACCGTGAATTCCCTTGAATGCAAATACTCCCGGAAATACAAAATTCCATGGTGTATAGCCATTAACTCAAGTTTCATCGCAGGATACGACTGTTGGGCTTTATTGAGACTCTTTGAGTAATAAGCAACAGGTAATAAGTCACCCTCAAAATTTTGCATCAAAATTGCCGAAATGGCAACACTTGAAGCATCGGTATTTAAATAAAACTCTTTGTCCCAATTAGGCTGTCTTACAAATGGTTTCTGAAAGAAAATTTTTTGTATGCCATTAAATGACTTTTCACAATTGTCCGTCCAAGCAAATTTAGAATTTTTTTTAGTCAGCTCGTTAAGTGGTTCAATCAGTTCTGCATACTGTGGTATAAGATGCCTATAGAACCCGCACATTCCGACAAACTTTTTAATTTCTTTAACAGATTTTGGAGTTTGAAAGGAAGTTATTCTATTGATGTTGGTCTGTAACGGTTTCAACCCCTCTTTAGAAATAGAAAACCCTAAGTAATTAATTTGTTTAAGCATGAATGCACACTTTTCGGGAGAGAGGGTCAGGTTGAACTTAGCAAGACATCCCAAAATCCTATCGATTTTAGTCAACATTTCCTCAAATGTGTGGGACCCCAAAACAATATCATCTTGGTATGCTTTAACACCCTCTACCCCAGACTCTAGTAACACAGAATCAATAAGCTTTTGAAAATACGATGCTGCCGTTTTTAATCCAAAAACAAGTCTTTTAAAGTGAAAATTGCCAAACATAGTTGTGAATGCCAACTTCTCCTGCTCAGTCTTGGGTAAATCAATCTGCCAATAAGCCGATTTCATATCCAACACGCAAAAATATGAATACCCAGCTAGGGACCGTGTAATCTCCTGTATACGAGGTAAAGGGTAGGGGTGAGGCTTAAGTAAACTGTTAATCAACCTTAGATCCAGAGCCAATCTGTACTTTGGACTTCCATACGGAGTGACCTTTTTAACCAAAATCATGGGACATGCGTAATCAGAATCGGATCTTTCGACAAGACCAACATCTATCAATTCCTCTATTTGAGACTTAGCATGAGCTTGTAACGCCTGTGGAATGGTATACGGCAACGAAGTGATAGGACTCTGGTGCCGTAAATCTACCTTAGGAATAACATGATCAGTATGACCCAAAGTCTTAAGAGATTTAGAGAATACCTCACTATGCTCCAGCAACACTGTCAGCACCTCATTTTTCTGTTCTTTAGTTAAGTGGTTAAGTTCAAAGTCAGTAGCTTTCAACTCGCGTCTCCTCATTTCTTTGACTTCATTCGAGGCTTGGATAAGATTTATACTGCAAGTTTCCCTTTCTGAATCCCTTATACTAAACTCGGGCGTTATCGTACCTAAACACATGCCCTTATTTAAATGCATTGTTTTACATCCAAGATTTACTACGATAACGTAAAACTCCGAACAAAATACCTTGTGTACCGCAATGTGAATTTCCAACTGAACACTTTTGGTACTCGGTGTAAACAAAACATCTGATCCGTCCACAAAATGTTGCTTAACACGCAACTTTACAACCCTGGTCTCTCCAGGTTCAATAACTTGTTTGTTTACTAAAAAGGCGGGCAACTCTGTTACCTCTACAGTATTAACTCTTTCAGTACATCCAAGAAAGGGTATTTTAAGATCAGAAAGGCTTATAAATTGTTCCTGCAAATGAATGGAGACATTATTGTCCCTTATGAAATCACACCCAATTATACCACTTAAGTTATTTCCCCGAATGTCTTTTGATACATAAAACACCTGTTTTAGCTTTTGACCACCCAACTTCAGAGTTAGTTCTACGCATGAAACGAACCGGACACCCGATCCATTTACAGTCTGGATCCTAACAGATCTTGACAAGTATTTTGGTTTTTGCCTTTGTTTAATGTCTAAGAAGGCATCATATGAGAGTAGGCAAATTGATGAACCCGTGTCAATTAACAGACTGAAACTTTTACCTTCAAAATCAGCCTTCACGAAAGGTAGCATGTTATCCTTAAATTTATCTTGGTTATATATAGAAAAGTTAGCCTCTCGTCTTCTCGAATTACAATCTGCCAAACCCACCTTAGAAGACCAAGTAGCAGATTGACTCTTTATCCTTGGCCTCCAAATCCATTTAAAGGATTCTGACCTCTTGGTGAGGGGTAAGTTCTATGCATAGGCCGTGCGAACCTTCCAAAATTTTGCCGAACTTGGGCTCCCTGATTATTATTATTTTGCGTGTTGGAAAACCCAGCATCCCGGGACCAAGTGCGATTGGGTACATTTATATGGTCACGCCGATAGATGAAACACTGCGACATAGTGTGCCGAGGTTTATTGCAATAATAACATACTACCTCGTTCAATCTATCCCGCGTGCCACGAATACCCGGACTTGAGGAATAACCTTCTTGATTAATTTTTAAAGCATTTATTTGCTCCTGTAAACTGTTAATCTGTCCAACAATAGCGGAATTTTCAGCAAAGGAATCATTTTGAGGCATACAAGCATTAACTCGTTCATTAATCTGAAGGTGCTTGGTGGACTGAATTGCGATTTGTATTTTACTAGCCAACTCCACTGCCTTATCAAAGCCATCCGGAGCAAATTTAAGTACTTCGAGCTGGTATTCAGATGGTAACGCATCGATGAATCTGGTTAATTTAAGCCGGTCCATAACCGGACTTTGCAAGTCCGATTCAGACATGTCATTCATAAGCCTCGAGACGGCAGCATTTATTCTATGAGCTAGCGCCCTAATAGGTTCATTAGGCAACAACTTTAAGCTGTTAAAAGAAAGATGTTTTTCCGTCAAAGACTGATTATCTGCAAAAAAAATTTCAAAGTCCTTGCGTAACTCATCAAACGTACACTTTTTCAATTTTGGGGAGTCAACCAAATACCTCAATGCGTTACCTTTTAATCTACTTTTTACTATTGTAACTCTTTCTTGATCAGACCACTTGGCTAAATCAGCGAGTTCAGAGAAAAGTCCAAAAAAATGTTGGCACGAATCATTTTCCCCATCATACGTGGGCAAAACATTAATAACATGAATATTATTATGAGAATTCTCAAACAATTTTTTTTCTTCAACGCCACCGGTAGCCATTTTGATTTTACCACTTCTTAAGAGCATATAAAATAATTTACTTGAAGATAATTTTACTAAAAATACTAAACACAACTACTGAAATAACAACACTTATAACAAATAACCCAGGAAAGAAGAACTGGTCTTTAGGCACCAAGTTTGTTGTACTAAGATTACATTTTTTTAAAAAGATATTGGTTGCAAGAATTGAAAAGACAATCAAAGGCGATCGTAAAAACGTTTAATAAAATTTAACACATTAAATGCAGGAAAAACAAATATATAAATATCACAGTAACATTATTATTATACTCTCAGAAACATAATGAAAATCCCAGTACAACATAAACAATTCCAACCTCCCAAAAGGGGCAGGTGGTGAAAAAAGGAAAGACTTACAAAAATGTAATCCCGAACATGCAATTTGCTTCACAATTACCAAGAAACCTAAAGGTTCAAAACCGTCTTCTTAACACGGCACTAAACAGAGAAAAAGTGTTCCGCAACACGTCCAAGCAAAAAGGTGGCCGCCCACTTCAATATGTTCCTTATAAATCGTCCAGCCAACTGTCTTCACTTGAGATCGCAAACATCCAGGCGACACACGCAATAAATCCATGTGACGACACAACCCTCGTCACAATCATTAACACGAAGCATCCTGCTTTTCGAATTTCGAGCATTTAAAGTGGATCTACAAGGTGACCACAATTAAAGTTGTCACTTCAAAACATCGTGAAAAAATTACCAATGATCAAAGGCACGTAAATTTAAAAGATAAATATTAAATGAATGACGTAATCTTAGTTTTTCAATTAGTAAAAGTAATACAGATGGTAATCAAATACAGGATATCCCAAAATGGACTAACTGTTTTTAAAAGTAAATAAAAAAGAAATGGACAGAGATATTAACACAATTCTTGCAGAAAACGAATGAATCATGTTTGGAATTTTATATGGGGTACTTTATTAATGTTAGTTATGTGTATTGCGTTATTATGTTATTACACTTTATGTTCAATTTAATAGACAGATGGCGCTTCAATACCGTGTGTTGGCTGTATGAAAGAAATAGGCATGCGTATACACCGAAAAGGAGGACACGTGTTCATAAATGTTCAATTCTGACAGTTCTGTTGGTAAATTTTTCACAATGTTTTGAAGTGATAACTTAATTGTGGTCACTTTGAAGATTTACTTTAAACGTTCGAAATTCGAAAAGCAGGATGCCTCGTGATAATGATCTTTGCTAAAAATAAAGATACTCTTATCGCGGATCTTTTGCCAATTCGCTTGTTTGGATCAGCTCTCCCGATTTCTGAAAATATTGTAGCATTAGAATTATATTTTTTAAAATTATTGTCCTTATAAATTTACGCAACCAATGGCAACTGGCTAATAAAACTATTAAAAGATTGCTATAAAATAGTGCAAGTTAGGCTATAATTACATTAATCTTCTATAAGTGAGTGAAGTGGGTGAAGGCATATACAGCGCCATCTGTTATATATTTTATTTAAGAAAAACTTGCAAAACACTGTAAATTAAGGATAGCTCTTCCCTGTTTTTTCGTTAAATGAAAATCTAATTGAATTAACCCACGAAGCAAAAATTGATTTGTTAGAGTTATTATAAATACAAAGAGTTCTAAAAATATACAAAGTTTCCCAATCCTGCGTAAATCAACAACATATTCTTTCTTACAAAAACCTTTTATAAAACCTATCCTTACTGAACATAAACATAAACCTTACCTTTGAAAACAAGTACACTACTCTGTAAAAACCAAGGGGAGTAAGTAATGAAACTAAACAAATAAAGATAGTTAGCAATTTAGTATCAAAATTATGTGGTCACTAGACAGATACGGATTACTGTGTGCTGTCTTACAAGACACGAAATATAAAGAACCACGCAACTGATCATCATGAAATTTGAAAAAAAAAATCATCTCATCTCAGGAACAAACAAAGGCTAAGAATTTTTCGAATCAGACCATTAATTCTTTAGAAAAATTAAAATATTCCTGAAAAAATACACCACTTTCCCTCAAATCCGATCATTTCTTTCTCTTTTGTGATGCCGTTCTGCGAAGTTCCAACCACTAGAGCTAGAGTTCCTAGCACTACAGCTGCATATTAGGGTTTTATGTCCTCCTTTTTTTTCGCCAAATTCTTAGCCGAACTCGCCAAGTTATTACAAAGAACTTGCCAAATTAGCAAAAAATATATATATTAGTAGATGGTTTTGGTTGTGCGAAGGTCATCGGGCTACAGCTGAATGGGTGTGTTGGTAGCTATATCTTTTCCTCGCCAAATTAGCAAAAACGCTCCGAATGAGCCAAAGTGTTTTTATTCGGGAAATAACGATGACTTTATCCGTGAATTTTATAGCGCTTTTTTTTTCCTTTAATTTTGAATTTTTAAGGTAATATTAGTAACGGGATTCCGTACTTTATTCTGAACGGGAACAGTAACATAAGCTTATTATCCTATAACGGATAAAAAGGTATATATACTCGGATCCATTTGGTATTTTTTTTTTAAATTCGCCCAAGGACAGTCTTTCAGAGTTTGTCGCGTCAGTCTGCCGACTGCTGGCTTCAGTCACGGCCAACTGTAAGTGGCATGTTCGAGAACGGGCTCACCCCCAAACGCTTATACAGTTGGCTAATGATAGACAGACAAAGAATGTTGTGTACAGTCGAGTTTTGTAGTGAAATAAAGGATATTTAAAATTAACACTTCATGATTTGATTGTAAATTACTCTTCCACTTCATCATGTATCTTGTTAAGCAATTTTTTTTCACATGAATGGGTTTAAACTACATGCGATATTTATATTGGTAATATATTATTTGATTAACTGTATTCAAATAGCAATCCGGGTTTTTTTTTTTTTCAAATGTAAGTCATGAAGATATTCTTTGGGGTACACATCCCCCCCTCCTCACCCTTAATGAATAATGTTTTTACTTTAGGTTTTAAGTTGATACAGATTCTTTATTTGATTTGAGATGCAAAAATTACTATGCATTGAGGAATATGCGTAATTTTGTTGATTTGTCGTAGTATGTGTTCACATGTTTCAGTTTTTATTTGTACTATGGTTTATGTATGAGTAATTTTCGTGCCCTTTTTTAATATAACAATAATAAATATTGGACGAAAATAAGTTTAATGTTGTTTAATTACTTTCTTTTGTAAGCTCGTGGAATACGAGATGTTTTCAAATTTGTTATAACTAAAAAAAAAATATTTAAAAAAAACTGTATAGCCTTGTAAACTTTTCTTCATGAATGCTAACTTTTTCTTTGCTACTGAAAAAAGAAACAGATTTTTTTTAAAAATTTTATTTTTGTCTTATCTAAAATGTTTGTGAAAATCTTAGGGAACTTCTGTTGAAGGTACGTTTTCGAACAGATAGGAAATTATCCTTTATTTTCAAAGTTAGGAAGCAGAATGAGACTGACACATGCTCAAATGATTTATTACATCTTTTCCAACACGTCCCGGAAGCGGAAAACAAGCTGCCATTGTAGCCTGCCGTTGCCGATTGGCTAAGACGTCTGCCTTGAGATTGACCCTTCTCAGAAGTGTAAATAATTATACAAATTTGAAACCTGAAAAATGTGCATTATTAAATTATATTTAATCACTTAATTCTATGCCCACTTGGGTGTATCGAATTGAAATGTCCGGTCTATATTTTCTGTTCGCAACTGTTATTGTTTTAGATCTGCAGCATGCCTTTTGAGCATACCACTTAAAAATAGCAAAATGACTAATTTGAAATGAAGATAATTAAACATCAAAATCTTTTCATACAAATTTTAATAGAAATAGTGGTATCTTAAATTGCAATAAAAAAATTACAATCTAAATATGTTTGAAAAACAGTTTGGTAATTAAGTATCCTGGTTAAGTCACGAGGTTGACACCTGAGCAAGAACCCAACGAAACTTCGAGCAACATAGTATGGCCGGGCCTTTGGACTCCACAGATTGAACGAGCACACCTGTCGCAGTATACTCGAGGAACCCCGTAATTACCCCGTAAAAGAAGTTGCAATTTGGTAATTTAATCGTTTCTGGCAATCAACGCATTCATTAAAGCCAAGTAATTTTGGACCGTGGTCGATTGACAATATTGACTTCGGAGCGAAACCCTTATTTTGCACATTCTATTATTTTGGATTAGCGGCGTGGCATTTTAGTTAAAATTAAAAAATATGCATTTTTTTTTTTACAACAGTGGTATCTTAGATTGTAATACCTTTTTAAAAAAGAAAATATTACTATTTAGTATCACGTATCCTTTAAAAATCATTTAAGCAGAATAATCAACACTTCAAAATGTATTAAATATTTAAGTATTATTCTTAAAAAGAGCTAAATATGTGAACAAAAGTAATAAATTACTTTTAGACAAGTATTTAGCAAATATAAAATTAAGTTGGAAAAGACTCGATACATTATTAATAAAGCAAAATAACTTGTGTAATTACCTTGCAAACATAAAAATATACAATTATATTTACTTTAACAATATTTACTTGAGTGTTTTTTAAGGTTCAATTGTTATTTAAGCTTTCAAATTTGAGAAATCTTAAGTTTGAAAACAGGTATCTTTTTAGAAAATTTTGAAATAACTTTGATTTTCGAATTTAAATTTTACCGATGAAAAGCTTAGTGGAAGAACGTGCAAAGTTCCCTTTTTTTTTTGTCCACTGAACATATTATCCCCTCCCCCTTACAGATAACAAGATTCCCCTTTCTCATAAACTTTAAGTTCATTATATTATTTTCTTTTGTAAGGAATGTTTCTTACGTATCTAATTGCAAGCGAAAAAGTTTAAAGCTTATTTTCTCAATTTCACATTTTGTTACTTAGCACTATCTTCCACTAAACTCTTCAGTTACGTCTTTATAACTTTAGCAACTCATAAATTCCTTACAAATTTTATTGCTTTCAAAAAAGTAAATTCATAAGAAACTTCAAAATTGTTGGACCATGAAATTAACTATGTACTTTAACGTTTAAAAACGATTTTAACTGAAGACTAACCAGTTTTATTACGTTTAAAAAACACTTTAAATATTTAATATTATAACTTGATAAAATGTACCATTCAGGGTTTTGGAATCTGAATGCAAATACCTGTAATTGAAAAAAATATATCAGAAATACTTGCAGGATTAACAAGAAATATAACTATTATTTTATGAAACTAAGCAAGTGTAAAAATATAAGATTTAACCTTTCGATTCTGAAAATGCCACAAACAATTATCATAGAAAAATGTGGATAATCGACGAGACTCTCACCGATGAGATTCTTTTGTTTTCTGTTCTATTGTTTTTAATATTCACCCTAGCGTTATAGTAGAGAATTTTAATAAAATTAAAATTAAGAAGTATAGCTAATATTTTTTACAGCACTAGTGGTATCTTAAATTGTAATACCAAATAAATCTACAGCCAAGTTACAAACTTGCCCTTAAAAAAAAAGGTATTTAGTCTCCCGTATCTTTTCAAAATCATTGAAGCAGAATGATGAACACTTTATTTAAGGGGGATCATAGTTAGCGACAGCAAAAATGACAAATTCTTAGTATTGATTTCGAAAGGCTCTAAATCTTTTAAAAATTATGGTACAATAAATTTTTTTTACCAAATTATAAATTGTACTTTTATTATTATATTTACACCTAAGAATCTTATTTTTAAAAATTATTATTTTTGAAAAAAGACATCTTTTGAAACATACAATTACGAATTTTCAAAAATACTAGTATTTTTTCGGCACACTTTTCTCCAAATCTATTAAATACTTCATAATAATTTCTTTTGTGTATTATAAAACCCTTTTAGATCTAATTAAGTCACCTATTTTTGCCTAAAATAATTTTTAAATTTTGTTTTAAAAGCATTATATTCTACATTCATAAAAAATCTGATTTTCAACAAAGAAAAGTGTAGAATAATAAAAAAAAAATTTTTAATTTGGAAAACTAAATTAGGTGACCTAAATAGATCTAAAATGGTTTTATAACACACAAAACAAAATATTAAAAAATATTCAATAGATTTGGAGAAAAGTGTACCTAAGTGTTGAAAATTATAGTTTTGAGAAAAACGCGAAAAACAAATACAGTCGATCCCGTTAACACGAACTCGAAATGATCAGCGAAACATTTCTTGCTAGCCGAATTTCATGTAAATCGTCAGGAATTTTTTTTTTTACATTGAGCCAGTGAACAGTTCTCAAATATCAACACAAAAAAATCACAAAGGAGGCGTGGCACATTTGGTTATTTTTATAACTTTAATTTTTTATAAGAAATAATTAACCGATCGATACAAAATTGGTCTAATTCGATAGATTAGGATTCCATCTATCAGAAAATACTGGTTTCAAAAATTCGATTTTTTTGGTTTTTGTTAACTATGTGATCCCCCCCCCCCCCCTTAATATACTTACAACTATCCTGCCATACTATAAACATATTCGTGCTGGTGAAAGAAAAACTTCGAAACGCACTGGAAGTGCAAGAAGAAATTGCTATATTCGTGCCCTTAAAATCTGTGGAGTCTAAAGTCCGGTGACATAAGCGTACGATGGCGCCCATAGTTCCATTGGGTGCCCGCTATGCTTATTTATATAATGGCGTGCAGTCAAAACACACCTTTAAAAAAAATGGTGCTGAAATTGAATCTCCTAAACAGATTACAAATAAAATGATATTAATAAATATGTTTTAAAAAAATAGTGGTATGGTTATTTTTTTATATTTCAAAACAGGAAAAAAATATTAATTTTAAATATATAATTTAACATGATATTTTAAAATAAATTATTGACACAAGATTACACTCTTCAGGTGTTGTGGTTGAATAAATTTCTCCACCTATTCATTACTAAGACATTTTGCATTATATAGGGTCACATGGGGGAATTATAGGTCACTCTCTTTCCGGGGTAAATAATGGTCAAAGTTTTAAGAATTAAAAATAGTTTTTACAAAGTAATTAAATTATGCCATTATACATTTTATTTTCTAATATCAAGTTCAAAAACAATGCAACTCTGCAGAAAATAATAGAAAAAAATACTTTTTACTCTATCAAATCTTCAAAAAAGATTGTCTTTGAAAAACATGATTTTTTTTTAAGATCCATACTCTGGAAAAACATAATTGAACTAACTACTTTGTCGGTGCTATTTTTTAATAGGACACGGTCTAAGCTTTTCATTCCAATATAAATTTTTTCATTACTATTTTTTAAAAGAGTTTTAAAGGTGGAGTGATTTATTCACTGGGGGGTAATTCTGGGTCAGTGATATTTTTTGATTTTTTTTTTTTTCAGCTAAGTGGTATACGTCATTTTGAGGCAAAAATTCAGATTAGGCTGCATTCCAAATTTCATTAATAAAATTCAAATTAGAAGTTTATTTAAAATTTAAATAACAAAAAGTTTAATCTACATTGAATTAGCATGAAAATTCTATTTTTATTCAATAAAGTGATTATTTAAGGACGTTCTAAATTATTTAAGCCTACTCCCTGCAAAGTTAAATCTTTTTATCTTTCATACTTTAGAAAAAAAATAGGATGTTGTGATTTTTTGGCCCATAATTCCCCCATATGACCCTAAATGCTAGAATTGAATATTAAAACATAATGTGACTGAGCTTGAGTATTTATTGTGATAGACAAAAAACGTTAATTTTTGCCGCTTAAAATCTCAGATTTTATTAAATTGACGTGCCATTCAACAAATGTGATACTTTTGTCTCTTTTTTTTTCAAAATTGCTTGCATAGTTTTATTTCGGTAATAAAGAAGATACACCGTAAGAAAAATGTGTCAATGGCACTGAAAAAAAAGCCATCGATTTACATAAAAAAATTACGTAAAAAATGTCGTTTTAAGTAAAACAAGTATTTTTTTAAAGTTTCTAATACAAAGTATACTAGGCGGCAAGAAAAGCTCAGCTGAGAGAAGATTGGACCCGGGTTCAACACGTTATTATTCCTACCTGACACAGGAGAAGTAGCATTTTTTTTTTTACAATTCGTCTATTAAAGTACAACTCTTGCTTTCAAATTACGAACCTGCCTTATTATCTGCTTTCAACTAGCATTGTTTGAATAAAATTAAAAATATGTTTTTCTGTAAACTATTCAGCACTTCTTCTGACACACTAGCTGACAAATGTTTATTTGTGTGTGTAAACATGTTTTTATTATATAGCCAAGTAGTATTTGTTATGGTTCACAGTTTTCAAAAATATCTATATGGTAGGTTGGAATCCACTTGGGCATAAATTCATTTCGATTGGACTGTATAAGCAGTTGGTCCTTGTCGAACTAGCATTCTGTTGACTAAAATGAAAATAAAGAAATGGTTTCCTTTATTTTTTTTGCTTCAAATAATTGACACTTACTGAGATCACTCTTCTGCTATCCCATTCATAAAAATAAACAACTTAATCAAAGTTATCATCTCTAAATCAAATACTTATTTCTTTGGCATTCAACAAAAATCATTTCAGCAAATGGCATCAGGTTAGAAACATTGAAAATTATTAACTAAAATGGTCACTTTACATCCCTAGAGCTGCACAAGGACTATTGCCATCATTGTTTTGAGCTCCGTTCATCACATGGCTGACACATGACCCGATGTCTCATTTCCCCTTCTGGGACATACAGACGTATAAACCCGTCACCTGGCTATCAGGTGTTCCAGAAACACACATTTTTTTTAAAATTGTATCCATTTACTGCAGAAGTGTAATTTAAAAAAATTGAAGAAATTATATTTCCAGTTAAAATTTTTAATTTAAAATCTCAGCAATGAAACATATTAACACTTTGTTTATCAGCCAATGTGCTTATCCCTCAAGGGGGAGGCGCATGAAATAAGGCTAAACTGCATCACGTAATTTCTAACGTACTTAGTTGCAACAAAATAAAAGGTCCAATTCTATTATTCTAGATAAACGGCATGCTATAACACACCTTTTTTTAAATGCTCAAGGGTATAAACAACAGTAAAGTAAATGAAATTTATCAAACACAAATAATATGTTGTTATAAAAATAGTGGTAACTTAAATTTCAATGCCAAATAAAACTACAGTAACAAAAACTCTGTATTTCAACATATTCCTATTTTTGTCGTACGTATATTTTCAAAGTCATTTAAACAGAATGACCAACACTATAATTAAAAATAAAATCTTTTTAATTCTCATTTTTCAAAATACATTAACTATTTAAAACTTACCCTTAAGAAGAGGTACATATGTAAACAAAAGTAAAAAAGTAACTACAATTTGACAAGTACTTAGCAAATACCGGCGTTTCAATACCGCGTGTTGGCTATATGAAAGAACTAGGCATGAGTATACACCGAAAACAAGGACATTTTCAGAAAGAACATTTCAGAACACGTAACCTCCTTTTCGGTGTATACACCTGCCTAATCCTTTCATACAGCCAACACATGGTATTGCTGCGCCGTCTATCGGTTAAATTGAACACAATAAAGTGTAATAACATAATAATGTAATAAACATAACTAACATAATGAAGTGTTCTATATCAAATTCCAGACAAGACTCATTCGTTTTCTGCAAGAATTGTGTTAATATCTTTATCCATTTCGTATTTATTAATTTTTAAAAACAGGTAAAAAAAATTGTGGACACCCTGTAGGTGCAGAAGATACTGCACCCCTGGAGGCCCTCACGTCCGTGAGAGACGCTGTTGCAGACGTCTTCGGGGACACTTCCGCCTTCATAAAAAAAACAGCGGTTCTCTCTCTTCAGCCACCACGAAGGCCGACAAGATGTTGGCTCTATTTAGCATCATCGAGTCTTAGATCGTGGACCTCCCGGTCCTATCTCATACATGATACAAGTTAACTCTTTGGGCTGATTTCGATGACTGAGGAAGGGCGCTTCGTGCCGATGCCCATATCTACTTATCCGATTTCCGATTTTTCAAAAATATCGATACCGAATTAACTGACTAGTACCATTCGTCATTTGTATAAAAAGGATTTTGTTTTTAAGGAGTTACTGGCATTGATGCTGATTAAGGCATTTTTTCAATAAAACTCTGAAATTTAGTCTCATAATCATACCATATGATCTCCTGTCCAAAAGGTTTATTAGGATGGACACTGTCTGTAATTTTTTATCTTTTGAAAGGCGACGGTCTCTTCCTCTCGATCACCCCAATATTATCGTCTGGTGGGATGATGGTTTTATTGAGCTGCCCGGTGGAATCAATTGTTAACATGTGATGGTATTGGGGACGTTTTGCGATTGGTATTGGATCTTGGGAATTGGCATAGAGTTAAAGAATAGAGATTTTATAGCGAAATAAAGGGAAGCCGTCAGAGATTTGCCATGTAATTCTATAGTAAGGAAGATTTTAACTTGCCGTTCTCCTGACACCACTCAAGAACCATCTTGTATATGCGAAGTCCATGCTCGTTAAATATGTAGGTCCGAAAGTCCTGTGGGCAGTCACGGCGCAGTTCCCCTCTCCTACAGGAACATGTCTAAATTGGGAAGGTGGCGATAGATTGCAGCATCTGTCACTAATGTGTGTGTTGTGTCTGTCTTACTTGACGAAGGTTTATAAGCGGGTCTCTAAACAAGCATACAAACCTGAAAATATAGGTCTACCAACCAACTAACCGCTCGCTAAATGAGAGAGAAGAAAAACACGCATTATTAGCACAAATGGTTTATTTGGCGAAAATTGTACCTGTTTCTGCGAGATCAAGGCTTGCCATCTTCAGAAATACGCACACACAAACTGGCATTGGACGCGATGGAAAGTGCAGTGGACTTTTCATCGCGTCTACTGTCAGTTTGTTAATGAACAAATTAATGATTTGGAACCAATGTAGAATTCACTTCACAACGTGAAGATGAAAGTATGCTTGAAATTAAAAAAATAAAGAAAGAAATAAAAGTTTTTTTTTTTTCATGAACACAGATGCGAGATTAATTGTTTGATGACGCTATAAATATTCGTTTGTGAGTTATTCGAGAATTGCTGACTGTATTGGTTGACATCGAAAGCCAATTAAAAAGTTGAATGGTCAATTAATGTCCGTAGAGCTACATAAGAATCTATTTTAAAATTAAAGTTACTCAAACTTGCACCTAAGCTAGCCTCCGAAGCATCCTTATGGACACTTCTTCACGTTAAATATCTGACCTACCCCGATTTCTTCTGGATTGTAACTTATAAAAACGAGCACTTATCTGATTTGGAATTGACGGCGTGCTTTTAAGGGCACACCTTTGGAGAACTTGTTTATAGAATTGAATTTATGTAGTCACAAATAAAATTTAAATTTATACATGATTATTTTTATAAAAAAATAGTGGTACCTGAACTTGTAATAATTTATTATAGAAGACACAATATTAAATTTCGAACTGTAATTCTAACTGATATTTTTTTAATGAATACTTGAAACAAGTTTACACTCTAATGGCCAATATTAACCCCTTCAGATATTGTAGTCGCAAACATTTCTAAAACTATTTATTAGGAAATAAATGAATCCCCATGCAGAAAATATAAAGCAGTTCGTTAATGGGTTCAATTGAGGGATCTAACGATAATTATCGATAAGACTTTTAAAGTGTTTTGAAAAAACACTAAAAATAACACAATTTATAATTATAAAATTTGAAAACTTAAAATAATTTGGTAGAAGATAATATGAAAATCCCTATGTACATGTATCAATCATTTATTTTAAATAAAAAAAAATAATAATAAAGAGAGGTAATACAAGCGATAGTTCTATCTCTCCTGATTTCTTTTAGCTTGAAAATCATAAGTTACCTCGCACGGAAGATTTGTCCATGCGTCCACTGTCAGTCTGTTATTAAACAAATTATCATTCTTGAACCCATGTACAATTCACTTCACAAAGTGAATATCAACGCATGCTTGTAATTAAAAAAAAATAAGAACACAGATAGAGATAAAATTTCAAAAATATGTGAAAAAGTTTAAAATTTGTACTTGTAAAACGTCTTAATAATTACTTGTTTGATAGAATTTTTTAAAAAAATAATAATAAATAAAAGTATTTTTTTCATGAACACAGATGTGAGATTATTTGTTTGATGACGCCTTAAGCATTCGTTTGTAAGCTATTCTAGAATTTCCGAATTTTTTGTTGAAGTCGCAAGCCCATTAACAAGTTGAATGGTCAATTAATGTCACAAGAGCTACACAAGAACCGACTTTAGAATTAAAGTAACTAAAACTGACACCTAAGCTAGCCCCTAACGCATTCCTATAACCACTTCCTTCGGCAGTTTACTGCCTTGATCTTGTTCAACTCCGCAGATTTAACGAACACGTATGTCACAGTGTACTCAGGACAAATACAGATGAGCATCCAGCACAAATATCCATGCCCAAATATCCCGGTATTCGAGCCCGGAACATTCCGACTGCCTGGAAAGCTCCCTAACGTTTCATCCGCTCATGTTTATATATCAACCAAATGACCCTGACAACCCTATTTTACAATGTCATTCGAAAAAATAAACAATTTTATCAAAGGTATCATCTCTAAATCTAATACCTATTTCAATGACATTCGCCTAAAAGTTATTTTATATCAACCATCAAACAATGAATTTCTATCGAAACACAACAAAAAGGTCCCTATCAAAAGAAATCATGAAGTTTAAAATACCATTCACCGACTACGGTCACATGGTTTAAAACCACCGTTTAAAAAAAAGTCATCTCTCAATTAAAGCAAAATACTCATACATACAATTGTTGCTTATTTGCTATCTAATATCTACGTAATTTGGTGAAAGAGTTGAGGATGCTGGCTTCAAAACCCCTTCTCAAATAACGAGTCCGGAATAACCATGTACTTTACAGATATGTCTCATTAAATGTAATCCAAATTTCCAAAATTGTACTCTTATCTCATGTCATCCCTAATACCACATCAATAAACATTTTTATTGAAAGTATTATTTCGCAATCTAATACTTATTTCAGGGATATTCTTGAAAATGTATTTTATATCAACTATCAAAGAATAAATTTAAACTGAAACACGATAAAACTGCACATCTATCAAAAACAATCATCGTCTCTACCCACCATTCAACTACAGCGGTCACATGACATTTACGGATGGACAACCTCTGTCCATTTCCATCTACTTTTTCCACAGCATCTGCGCTCTATAGGTACACTGTAACAAGAAGTCTGTTATATTTACAAAACAACATATATGCCTGCTGGTGTGTTAGAATAGTTCAGTAAATTTCCTTAGAGAAACTATCTTTATTTTCTACGATTAATTTGAAAAATTTTAAAGCTAAATGCGTTTTTTAACAGACTAATTATAAAGAAATTTCGAAGCTTTGCTTAGGTTTACTTGTACAGAAAAACTGAAAAAAAAGTTATAAAATAATAATTTATTATATAATTTTCTTGTAATTTACGAAAATTACAAACTCGGTTTTTTTTGTCTCCTGATTTCTATTGGCTTGCAAATCATACGCTACCTCGTAAACACGAACACTTACCTCATTTGGCTAAACGGCATGCATTCAAAACACACCTTTTTTTAAAAACAAGAACTAATCAATTTCAGCGAAAATTATTCTAACGAACAATTATTTACAGATATTTTCTTAAAAAAAAGTGATATAGTGTTTTTATATTTGAAAACAGAAGAAACTATTAATTTTAAATATATATTTTTACATGATATTTTTTAATAAATACTTCATACAAATTTACACTCTAATAGCTATTTTTTAACCACTTCAGATGATGTGGTCGAATAAATTTCGCCACTATTTATTACTAAGATATTTTGCATTAAATAAGTGTTGGAATGAACTTTTAGAAATAATCTGGCAGAGCTTGTGTGTGTTTCTTCATAATCGATACAAAATGTGGATTTTTACAGCTCAAAATCTCGAATTTCATTATATTGGCGTGACCTTCAACAAAAGTGATACTTTAAAAAAAAAAAAATGCTCTCGTTGATTTTTTTTTTTTTTTTTGAAAATTAAGAGGATACACTTAAATTATTTTAATTACACAGAAAAAAAATCTTATTTACGTGAAAAAATATATTTACAAGATATCATTCGATGATGTTTTTAGAAAGGTATTTTATATCAACTGTCGGAGAAAAGATTTCGACCAAAATACCCAAATAAATAAAATAGTCTACATCAAAACAATTCATGGTCTATTTATCCACCATTGAACTACTGCGGTCGCTTAACATATACGGATGGACATTGTTTGTCATTTGTATCTATTTTTGACGTATTCGCTCCAAAGGTACGCATACGTTTAAATGTGGAGTTGATTTCTCGATCTCTGGATCGGGTGGACCCACGATCGCGTCTCGGTACCACTGAAGACCCACCGAGTATATGCGGAGTACGTGCTCGTTAAATCTCTTGAGTGCGAAAGTCCTGTGGGCGGCCATTGCGCAGTTTTCCACGATTACAGGTAACTGGAGACTATTTCCCTCCTCTCCAGGGGCATGTCTAAATTGTGTAGGTGGCGCGTAGGCGGTAGATGGCAGGTCACGTATGTGTGTGTTGCGTCTGTCTTACTTGGCGAAGATTTATAAGCGGATCTCTGACCAAGAGCACAAGCCTGAAAATATGTCTACCTACCAACCAGTCATCGAGTTAAGTTCACAAATTCATTTTACTATATTGTTCTATATAACAACTTTTCTCTAATAAACTTGAATGTTCAAGATTCTAAAAATACCGATACCGCAGCAGCTGATTTAAAAATTGTGTAAAAAAAACAATACAGCAGCACTGTAAAACACAAACTTTTAATTTTACAGAAAAAACCTATCAGCTGGTCCTTTATGTAATAATATATTTGAAAAATTTACTTGTAAAATGTCTCAATAATTACTTCTTGGTTTGATGACGCCAATGATATTTGTTTGTACGCCATTCGAGAATTTCAGACTGTTCAGTTTGACTCTGCAGACCAATTAACAAGAATAATGATCAATTATTTTAAAATTCCTATTATCAAAACTTGCACCTACTTTAGCACCCAAAACATCCTTAGGCACTTCATCGCGTAATTTCTGGCATCCCCGGATGCATCAAAATAAATGTCAGTATTTTTATTTATTTTGTTTGAAAAAGAAAACTCATAAAGACAAAACCTTTTATAATTTGGATTAACAGCATGCTTTCAAAGCACACCTTTTTTTGAAAACCAAGTCTGCTTGAAATGACTAGAAAATAGATAAAACTTAAAAATTATTTATAAATATTATTATTAAAAAAAAGTGGTATTGCTTTTTTTTAATATTTCAAAACAGAAAAAAATAATATTAAATTTAAATATATAATTCCACATTATTTTTTAAATAAACACTTTATACAAGTTTACTCTATGATGGTTATCTTCAACCCCTTTAGGTGTTCTGTGGTCGCATAAATTTTTTCGCCTATTTCTAACCAAGAAATTTTGCATTAAATTAGTTTTAGAATGGAATATCACAAAAAATAATAATAATCTGGCAGAGAAAAAAAATGTTCGCTTAGAATTATTATTGTTTATTTGTTATTATTATTATTATTATTATTATTATTATTATTATTATTATTATTATTATTATTTTATTGGAAATTAAGAGGATACACTGTAAAAAATAATCTAATTACACAAAAAAAATCCAGATATCTCCATAAAGTACTTGATTTTTCTATGGAAATTTTTTTTATGTAAAAAAATGCCCTTTTAAGTAAAACCAGTTTTTTTTCTGTTTTGTATACAAAGTGTACTAAACTGCAGACAAAGAAGCTTAGTTGTTAGAAGGTAGGGCAAAATCTTTGAAGTCCGAGATTCCTTATCTAACTAGCATTATGTTAACTAAATAAAGTAATGGTTTCCTTCAAAAAATTGACACTCACTGACATCACTCTTCTACGAATCCATTCATAAAAATAAACAACTAAATAAAAGCCATAATCTCTAAATCAAATAGCTATTTCAATGGCATTCGACAAAAAGCTTTCTAAATCAGCCATCAAGCAATGCATTTCAACACGCAACACAATAAAACGGATTCTATCAAAAGAAATCATGATCTCTAACCCCATATTCACCGAACCGCGGACACTGGACATATCCCTTTTAGACTGAGCTATCATCAACATGCGGGAATGAAAGATAATGTTCAAGCTATTCAAAAAAGAAGCAGAAGATACAGGGTGTCCCAAAATTGAAAACTGTTTTTAAAAGTTAATAATAAGGACACTTGGTCAGAACTGAACATTTCCGTGTATTTTCGGTGTATACGCATGAGTTACTTATTTTATACAGCCAACACACGGAATTGATGCGCCATCTGAAGCATGCTTAGGAAACTTCTTCCCGATTCTTCTGGCCTACCACGATTTCTTTTGGCTTAAAACTTTATCAAGGCGAATTCTTATCTGCTTTAGATTAACAGCGTGCTTTTAGGAACATACTTTTAAAAACTTTAGAAAAAGATTGTTTTGTAGGACAGGTAGTCGACGTTTAACAATATTTAGGAGGACCTGGCAGCGAAGCCGCCTCCACCTCATGTGTAGCTTGGAAATGGCGATAATGGTAGTGAATGGCCGTACAAAGAGCGAGTGGGTGGTGTGGCGGGGTTGGGACTGGTAGTCGACGACGCACAGTGGGGTATTTGCCCAATCTAGCTGGACAAAAGTCGATTTTAGAAACCTAAACATAGGAAGAAAAAATAGTCATTTCTGATAGACGAATAATTAGTGCATGTCGAACAACACTTTTTTTTAATTGCAGACGATTTTTTACATTCGTAATGTTGGTTTAAAGTTCGTTGTTCAGTAGTGTTCGTTTTTCTTTTTCTGACGTTCGTAAACAGACGGAGCTGAAATTATTTTTTATCCTGATTAAAACAGCGAAAATTTATTTTTGAGTTATTGAATCTAATACAGCAAGTAAGAATGTATACTTTCCACCAGTTTTAATTATTTTTAATGTTTTATTTTAAGCATATTACCGTTTTGAAAATGTTCTATTTTTCATCATCAATTTTCTTCGATTTGATTTACATTTTAGACAATTAGTTATATAATGCCGCAAAATGCCGCTTTGAGTTTCAGCTTAAAAGAAAGCTTAGAATCTGAACTTTAAGAATCTGGTAAAAATTCTTGCAGGTTTTTGCAATTTTGCGATATAAAAGTAATTTTCTAGCATCGTTAGGCATGTGATCTAACAAAGTACGCAAGCTTCAACCTGCTCTCAAGACGTTAATTTTTGTTTAAGGATCATCAAAAGTTATAATCAGGAAAGAATTTGTTTGCTATTATGCAGTAACAGCATTTGATAACATAATTGAAAAATTGAAGTTCACAGAAAATTACCTTTTAAACTTAGATAATTTTTCCGATGAGCTCACGCGCGAAATAAAGAGGGTTCAAATGTAAATTAAATTCAAATTTCGTTGTCATAAGTCTCAAAGAAAAGAAGATATTTTTGCTAGAAAACAAAAATTGGCTTGAAAGTTTATTTTTAGTTCCAAAAATTGTGATAGGACAAGGTAGATATCTCACGACATTTCACTGACTCGTGATCGGAGTAAAGGGAGAAAAACTAAAGAATTACGAAAAAATACCGATTTGGAAGTGTTAACTTTCGCTACACAAACCAAGTTTAAAAGAAAGTGGGAAAGAGATGCTTCTCTATAGAGTACTAAAAACATTTCTAATATCCAAATAGTGTTGCAATGCTGCTCAACAAGTACAATAAACGAAAACCTTTGAAGATGATTCACATTCCGATGCACAGATCTTTCAAAAGTTCTATCGTTCCCATTTAACTATCTTGTTGTGTAAATAATTCAATCATATGACAGAATCCAATACAATTTTCACCACGATATTGTCGTCCAATAAGAATGGGTTACTTTGAATTATCATCGAACTAGAGGTAGTTGCGTTCTTAAAACAAACAAGCGATTTTAACTCAGGCTGATTTAATTTTCATGTCTCCAGTGTAGAAAATACACTTCCCCTATAGGAGTGGATCCTTTGTATGTTAAACCTGCGACAGTATCACACCAAACGAGGGATTTTAACTCAGTCTGAGTTAATATTCACTTTTTTTCCAGTGTCGAAAATGCACTTATCCTACAGGAGTTCACTCTCCTATAGGAGCGGACACCTGAGTGGACACCCAGCGCAATTGGAAAGCTTGATCATACGTAGCTTCGGGATTTTGTAGGATATTTGACGTAAACGCCCTCCACACAGGATATAATTCGTCGGGCATTTTTCGGGGCTTCACGAACCGTTTGTAGGTCGGCAATTGTGTAGGCAATGCAAGGACACGAACCTGGGACCTTCCGCATGCAAGGCGACAGGGTCTATGAGAAAGTCCTCTAACTCCTGGAAGGCCCTGGATATAATCGGACAACCCCTCATAATAGAATGGGAGGCATCAATTGGCATAAAATAATAGTTTACATAGAAAACAATCACCGTTATTAAGGGTGCACCCGTTTAACGCCGGGTTTATAAAGCTGGTTGTTGTAAAATGTTGTATTGTACTTATAATACCCGAACATAACTTAAGATTTCATACATTACTACCTGAAGTGAAGAAAATGTTTTTGTCCAGCTAGATCGGTCAAATACCCCACTGTGCGACGTTTAACAATTGCGGAGGACATGGCAGCGAAGCTGCCTCCACCACCAGTTGGTTAGGAAATTGTATAATTAGGAAATTTATACATAGATATTTTAATAAACAATAGTGGTATCTTAACTTGCAATATTTAAAAATAAAAAATACAATATTAATTTTTATAAACTGTAATTCTAAATGATAATTTTTAATAAATAATTGATGCAAGTTTACACTCTAATGGCCCATATTAACCCCTTCAGGTGTTCCAATAGCATACATTTCTAAAACTATTTATTAGGAAATAAATGAAACCTCATGAAGAAAATATATACCAATTATAAATGGGTACGTTTGAGTTATCTCACGGTTAAGACTTTTAAAGTGTTTTGAAAACCCCCCAAAAATAACACAATATGTTATTATAAAATATGAAAACTTAAAATAATTTGGTAGAAGATATGAAAATCCCCCTGTACAGGTATCAGTCATTTATTTAAAAAAAATATTTTAAAAATGAGATAATACAAGCATTATTAACAGTTCTAACTCTCCTGGTTTCTTTCGGCTTGAAAATCATACGCTACCTAACAACGACGAGCACTTTCCTGATTTGGATATAAGGCATGCATTCAAAACACACCTTTAAAAAAATAATAAATAAAAGCGTATCTCGAGAATAACAATCAATTAATATTTTTTAATAAATATTTTTGTATAAAAATAGTGGTATAATATTTTTTTATATTTCAAAACAGAAAAAACTATTAATTTTAAATTTTTAATTTTATGTGATTTTTTTTAATGAATACTTCATATAAATTTACGCTCTAATAGCTATGTTTAAACCCCTTCACATGTTGAGGTCGAATAAATTTCGCCACTTATTTATTACTAAGACATTTTGCATTAATTAAGTGTTAGAATGAACTATTAAAAAATAATCTGGCAGATCTTGTGTGTTTATTCATAAAAGACAAAAAAAAAGATAATAATAAAATTTTTTACCGCTCAGGATCTCAGATTTCAGAGATCTCAGATTCAGCCTTTCAACAAATGTGATACTTTATTGTCTAAATTGCTTAAGTTGATTTTTTTTCGGAAATTAGGAGGATACACGCAAATTATTTTTTAAATACATAAAAAAAAACGTAGTATATTTTACTTAAAAAAGAGCAACTTTAATATTCTTTCTATAGTTTTTTTTTTTGTGTGTGTGTGTAAAACAATTTTTTGGATATTCTTTAAAAAATATTTTATATCAAGTATCTAAGAGTAATTTTTAACTGAAACGCAATAAAACGACCTCTATCAAAACAAATCCATCAAGTCTCAATAATCAAGTCTCAACCCACCATTGAACTACTAGGGTCACATGACATGTACGGATGGACATAAACTTCCCTTTTTTTTTCAAAGCATCTTCGCTCTAAAGGTATACTGTAACAAGAAGTCTGTTGTTTTTACATAAAAAAAATCTGTCTGCTGGTGTGCTAGAATATTTTAGTAAATTTCCTTAGAGAAACTATCTTTATTTTCTACGAACTTAAAAAATTTGAACGCAAAATGTGTTTTTTTTTTTTTTTTTTAAACAGACTATAAGACAAAATCGAAGGTTTGCTTCGGTTTACTTTCACAGAAACACTGTACAAATAAAATATTTAATTAATAAAATAATAATTAATAAATTTATAACAATAATTTTCTGTAAAAATATTATAATATTTTTACAGTGCAGAAGGAGAAGCGGATAACTGTGTTTGTAATTAAAGAAAATTACAAACTCATTATTTTTGTCTCCTGATTTCTTTTGGCTTGAACATCATACGCTATCTCATAAAGACAAACGCTTTAATCATTTGGATAAACGACATGCATTCAGAACACACCTTTTAAAAAAAAGAAATCATAAATTTCGATGAAAAATTATTATAAATAACAATTATTAATAAATATTTTCTTTTAAAAATATTGGTATTGTTCTTTTTATTTTTCAAAACAGAAGAAACTGTTGATTTTAAATATATATTTTTACATGATATTTTTTAATAAATATTTCATACAAACTTACACTCTAGTAGCTATTTTTAAAACACTTCAGATGTTGTGGTCGAATAAATTTCGCCACCTATTTATTACTAAGACATTTTGCAGTAATTTAGTGTTAGAATGAAATATTAAAAAAATATTCTGGCAGATCTTGTGTTTTATTCATAAAAGACAAAACCTGTGAATTTTTACCGCCCAAAATCCCGGATTTAATTAAATTGACGTGCCTTTCAACAAACGTAATAGGGTCACCTGGGGGAATTATGGGTCACTCTCTTTCCGGGGTAAATAATGGTCACTAAGTTTTAAGAATTAAAAATGGTTTTTACAAAACTAATAAATTATGCCAAGTCATCTTTATACATTCTATTTTATTATATCAAGTTCAAAAACAATGTAACTCTGCAGCAAAAAATAGAAAAAAAAATACTTTTTACACTACTATAAAAACATCTTCAAAAAAGATTGTCTTTGAAAAACATGATTTTTTTTAAAGATCCATACTGGAGAAACATATTTGAATTAACTATTTTGTTGGTGCTATTTTTCAATTGGAAAAGGTCAAAACTTTTCATTCCGGTATAAATTTTTTCATAATTGTTTTTTTTTTTTAATGATTTTAAAGGTATATCGATTTATCCCCCAGTTTACTGGGGTAATTCTTGGTCACTGGGGTAATTCTGGGTCAGTTATATTTTTTGAATTTTCAGGTGTTTTTAGCTACGTGGTATGCGTCAGTTTAAAGCAAAAAATCAGATTAGGCAGCATTCCAAATTTCCTTAAAAAATTAAAATTAGAAGTTTATTTTAAATTTAAATAACAAAAAATTTAATCTTCATTGAAATAACATGCAAATTCCATTTTTATTCAATATTTTGACTGTTGTCATTTCGTTAAACTTACGAGAAACTTTCGAGATACTTCGAACTGTAAATTAATTTAACAAACGATGAATAACTGAATTTTTGAAAGAATGCAAATGGAAAATTGTGGCATTATTTATTAAAATAGATTACATCATTATTCTTCGAGCTTAAAACAAATTTAGCAAACGATAAAGTCTAATTGCTTTCTTAGAAAGAAGATTAATAAAAAGTTAATTTAAAGGTTAAAAATTTGTTTTAAATTATATTTTAACTGCAACCAAAAATTAATTTACTTTTTACATGCATTACTTTAAAAAAGAGGGTGACCCATATTTACCCCAGGTGTGACCCATAATTGCCCAAATCCAGGTCACTCAATAATTAAAATAAAATTAATAATAATGAAATTTTAGGTAAAGTTATTATTTAAAAAAGGTATTAATTATTTAAGCTTACTCTATGCAAAGTTAAATCTTTTTATCTTTCATACTTTAGAAAAAAAAAGGATGTTGTTGTATTTTGACCCATAATTTCCCCCATATGACCCTACTTTTTTTTTTTGTCTAAATGGCATACTTTGAATTTTTTTTCGGAAATTAAGAGGATACACTTAAATTATTTTAATTTCACAGAAAAAAAGTCAGATATTTACGTAAAAAAACAATTTTAATTTTATTTTTATTGTTTTTTTTTTGTGTGTCTGTAAAAACTGCTGTTAAAAGTAAAGCAAGTTTTTTTTCTGTTTTTAATAAAAATTGTTCTAGACAGCAGCCGAACAAATATTTAACTTTTTGTTTTAATTCTGTCTGACGAAAAGCTCGGAAACTAGAAAGTTGGACTAAACTTCTAAGTATTTGTGGTTCAAACCCAGTTAGGCAGTTTATTCCCCAGTATAGTATTACGTTTAGTGTCCCGCCTGACACGGGGTGAAATGGGTTCAATTTAATTCCGCTGTAAGTAGCATTTGGTTTTTCTTTTCAATTCGTCGATTAAAATGCAGCTCTTGCGTTATAATTGCAAATTGTTTGTATAAATAAAGCATATTTCTCCTTAAATAACATATTTTCTTTGCATGTAGCCAGGTGGTAATAGTTTTACTTCTCGATGGAAAAAAGTAAATATGTATGAATATCTTCTCTGACACGAATTCATTTTGATTTGTTTGCAAGCAGTTGGTCCTTGTCTAACTTGAAATACCAAACACACTTATACTGTTTCAATTATTTTATTTCAACAAATTCATACTGATCTCACTCTTCTTCGATGCCATTCAGAAAAATAAACAACTTTATCAATTGATATCATCTCTAAATCAAATACATATTTCAATGGCATTCAACTAAAAGTTGTTTACTTCAACCATCAAACAATACATTTCGACCAAAACACAATAAAAAAAAACCGGCCTCTATCAAAACAAATCATGATCTCTAACCTACCATTCACCGACCGCGGACACTTAACATATACGGATGGACATTGTCTGTCCATTTGTATCCGTTGAAAGGGGACAGTCTCTCCCGCTCGACCACCCCAATATTATCGTCCGCTGGAGGGATGGTTTTATTGAGCTGTCCGGTGGCATCAGTTGTAAAGTGGGACAGTGGACGCTTTCGATTGGTATCGGCTCTGGGGAAATGGAATTAAGAAGAAGATGAAGATGGTTGTAGCGAAGTAGAGTGAATCCGGCAGAATGTAACCGAGTATCCTTGTAATCCGATCTGTGAGGCGCCCTGTGGTCAGTGTCGCGATCTACGGATCGGAAGGTCCTGCGATCGGGTCCTGGTCGCTGAAAACTTGCCGAGTATAATCGGAGTACGTGCTCGTTAAATCTGTTGGATCCGAGAGTCCTGTGGGCGGTCATTGCGCAGTTTCCGACGGGTACATGCTCCTGTAGAATATTTCCCTCCCCTTCAGGGACATGTCTAAATTGTGGAAGTGACGCGTGATAGATGGCAGCATCTGTCACGTACAGGTGCGCTTGCGCGTGTGAGTGTGTGGGTGTTATGACTGTCTTACTTGACGAAGGTTTATAAGCGGCTCTCTGAGCAACCACACAAGCCTGAAAATATATGTATACCAACCAACCAACCCTTGTAATCCCAAATAAATCGCTCACTCAATGTTAGTTCATGTCAAAACGCATCATTTTTTAAAGGCAATAGTTAAGAATTAAGAAATAACTGTTTGACTGTCTCCGCCACCCAGTGATCGAAACATCGGCCTGCCAAAAAGAGGATCCCACCTTCTAAGCCAGGGACCGTATAGACGGTTTAATTTAGTTTGAATTATCATTGCACTACGGCTATACGAGGACCATTGGCAACGAAAGCTGTATATAAGAACTACAGCGAAGTGAGGAGCCGACACATAGGCACCCGACACAAATATTGTGGGCAACATTGTACGAAGCGTCGGGACATCGGAGCATATTTAACTTGCACATCTTCTACACGGGAAATTATTCGACGAACTTTTTTTACCGTACGGGCCGTTTATAATTCTGCATTTATTTTGTCGATGCCCGAACCCAAATATCGGATATTCCGAATGCAAGCAGAGCGCCTTAACAGACTGGGCAAACACTCAGTGCCAGTTTGTGCTAAAACGTATCTCTGTTCCTTGACAAATTTTAATTAAAATTAAAAAAAATACTGTTTGCACAGTTTTAGGATGTTGCACGAGATTTGAATTTTCATAAAATAAAAAAATACCTTCACATGTACGAAAAATGCATTGTAATTTTCGATTTTTATTAGATAGTCAGAAATTGTAAGCTATTGTCATTATTGAGTCGCATGCATGCCACTTGCAGTCCCTTACACAGTTGCGTGTGGCAACTTCTACGCGTTTCTGCGTTTGTGTTTTATACTTCTAACCTATCGTTATTCATATTAAACCAAAGAGTTCTCTTGTAGGATCAGGGCCGGATATCTAAATAGGCTAAGTAGGCCGTAGCCTAGAGCGGCGAATTGTTTGGGGCGGCAAATTTTAAGAATAATTAAAACGGCATTTAGCACAAAAACATTATTATAAAGATACGAATATTTTAAAGAGAGAAAACAAATAATTTACATTAATGGGTAAACCGTAAAAGTAAATATCGTACTAATGTTTCGGAGCAAACATGGCAGCGGCGTGGACAAGTGCACTCCTTCCTCCTGGATTTCAAAGTCAAAAAAAAGTTTTAAAAATTCGCCAATTTCTCTTTCAATTTAGTGTGTAATAGTACATAGATGATTCTAATATGCGTATCTACTATTTTAAACAGCACATATCACCATATTTTGCAACTAACTAGCTACCTTTCTCCAAAGTGGGGAGAATATTGTGACATGGAGACAATGGCGGCAAATTAATCGTGTGGCCTACGAGCGGCAAATCTTTGAATCTGGCTCTGAGTAGGATAGAGGAACGACTCGTACTAAGCTGCCGACGGCAGACATGACTCTCTACGGAGCTCGAATAGAGTGTCAGTTAAGCCTAATAAGTTCTTGTTAATTTATAATTTTGATGATGAGAAAGGAAGTACACCCAGGCCAAAGGCGAAAATCGAGCCCGCACCCGTTTCTAACCACTCTGCCATCGGGCCCCACATGCCACCCTACATTGTCTCCGTGTAGGTGAATGGTGCGGTTGGTAAGTTCAGTCCCCTGCTATAGAACGCTTTGTATGACACACAAGCCCAAGATCGCGGGTTTGAGCCCTGGATGAGTCGTCGGATTTTCTGGATGGGAAAATTCTAGGCACGCATGCCATGTGATCATGTGGCATGTAAAAGATCCCTGGAGGGCCCATTTGGTTTTGGTTCTCTCGGCAAAATTAAATCTCGACATACTATAACATCGACATAGGCTCAGATTCATTGCAATCTGAAAGTCAAAATTGGCAATGAGAGACGCCTAGATGGAAGTAAACGGCTTCCGGCGAAAATGCCGAATCTGCAAACGGCTTGACCGCCAATATAGCAGCACTCATTTAGAAAAAAAAAGAGAAATATTTCTGAGTATTTTAGGAACTACTACTTGTGCTGCAATATTCAGAAACATTTTTCAGCATTTCAATAAAATTTATCCACTATTTTTCATACATAGACGATTCATATTCTGACTTATAGTCATTCAGGTGCCGGCTCGTCACTTGACTGTGTCTCTAAAATACGACGCCCGTCGCCAATAGCCCCCGTGTAGCTCTAGTGCGACGACTATTCAAACCTAACCCAAATTAACCTGACTTATAGTAGGTGGGATTTGAACCTCTGCACTTCTGAGAAAGGTCAATCTCAAGGCAGACGTCTTAGTCAATTGGCAACGGCAGGCTACAATGGCAGATTGTTTTCCGCTTTCGGGTCGTGTTGGAAAAGAGGGGATAAATCATTTGAGCATGCAAATCAGAGGCTTCAGCTTCCTAACTTTGAAAATAAGGGATATTTTCCCTATCTGTTCGAAAACGTACCATCAACAGAAGTTCCCCAAGATTTTCACAATCAGTTTAGTTAAGACAAAAATAATAGAAAAAGTTTCTGAATTAGTTCTTTAGTAGCAAGGAAAAAGTTAGCATTGCAAGAAGAAAAGTTTACAAGACGTAAACCTAAAAACTATACAGTTTTTTTTTTAATATTTTTTTTATTTATAACAAATTTAAAAACATTTCGTATTCCACGAAGCTTACAAAAGAAAGTAATTAAACAACATTAAACTTATTTTCGTAAGCCACGTGGAATACTTTGTGGAATACGAGGTGTTTTTTTAATTTGTTCCAAATAAAAAAAAACTAGACAGTTGAGATTCGATATTTTGTGCAACACTTACGCAAACAAGTTACCCTCTTCCCTCGAAAAATGTGGATAGAAATTCATCGAGAAAGTTACAGGTTCTAAACTCCTACAATTAATAACAGGAATGGTCAATTAATTTCACTAGAGTTATACAGTTCATATTTCGAGTTCCGGTAAACATAGCTGATACCTAAAATTCAGCCCTGCTTGACTTAGAACCCAATGCATCCCAATAGCGTTGTTAGGAAATAAAGCCGCGCTCGGAAGAGCACACCTTTTAGATAGTATAAAAACTTAAAAAAATAATTAATGTGAGATAATTAAAAAATAATATTAAATATAGAAATAATTTTTTCAGAAATAGTGGTATCTTTATTTGTAATATTTATAAGCTCAAGAAACACTTATAATATATATTATAATATATACTTATAATATTTACCGGGCACAGCAGCTACGACCATGGACGGAGTTATAAAACGAACGGACCAATCAAATGAAGAGAAAATATAACGGCTGAAATTTTCTCTTCTTGTGTTTGCTCTGCGCGTTTTATAGCTCCGCCCATGGTCCTGGCTTCTGTGCAAGGAAACTATGATTTTAACTTCATTAATTTTAAAAATACAATTTTCCGGTATCACGTACTTCGGACCTACCGAAATAAAATTTCCGTTTCCTGTATTCTTTTAGCACACTGTACTGATTTAGGCGGAACACGCCTTTTTATTATAAATTTGTGGTAAATAACTAAAAATAAAAATTTAAAACCATACATAACATTTTTTTTGTATGTACGTCGTCTTGAATCCACTGATTTAAGGAGCACGTTTGTCGCAGTGTACACGTGTAACCGGGGACGTTGTAAAAAACCCCATCACTACTGAAAAATTAAATGCATGTGTTATTATACAAATTTAAGAACTGAAAAATGCGCATTATTAA